>LR749505.1:3911807-4031480 GCA_902729485.2 Mus minutoides | reverse complement strand
GGCTCGAAATATTTCTTAAAGAGCAAACAAGCCAAATTATGTCTGTGCATATTATTAATATTTTTAGTAGGTTTTTTTTGGGGGGGGAGATTAAGTAAATTCAAGGTAAGTGGAGATAAAAGGCTCCTTTAATTCTGTTTTCCTTACTAGGATTTCTCTGTGTTCAGCATTTTGTGTGACTTGAGGGGTTTGGAATAAGAGGAAATGTGGGGAATGCTTCACTCTCTAGACAGGAACTCATTGGGTCTGATGTCACAGTGAAGTCTTGCCTGACTGAGTGGGGCATTTCAAGGACGGATGCCAGAGTTTGTTGCTGAAAGGCCCACCATCACTCTTGACTAAAGACAAGCATCACCTGTTTAGCCAACAGAGGAATAGGACCTGAGCTGCAGGCATGCAGGGAGGTTCTCCTCAGGGTTAGAGAGCAGCCATATATGTAACCAACATATATAAAGTGGGGATAGGGACAGCACGACGCCTCAGTGGGTAAAGGCATCTGCTACCAACCCGATGACCTGAGTTTGGTCCCTGGGACACATGTGGTGGAAGAAGAAATCTGACTCCCACAAATGTCCTCTGACCTCCATTTGCACTGTGGCATGTTCGTGAGAACATACACACACACACACACACACACACACACAAACAGCTACTTAAGGATGTTTGTGTGTGTGTGATACATGCGGAGCTGTAACCTGGGCAACAGCATGTGTGTGTGATGACAGCTCTGCAGAGTCGGTTCTCTCTTTTCACCTTTATGTGGCCACTGAGGATTAGGCTCAGGTCAACCAGGCTGAGCCATCTCCCTGACCTTCCAGCTCGCTCTGTCTAGCAGGCTTGGCATATTTGAAGTGCATAGGCCAGTTAATTTGAGAAAATCTGGCCTTCATTCCTTGGTTGAAACTGCTGCCTCCAAAGTCTTACCTGCAAAGTTAGTTTTCTCCTTTTTATGAAACAACATTTTAAAAGTTTATAAGTAGCATACAAAACATTATTAGACTTCTCTCTATATTAATACTAGTTTCATCATATTTTCACCTGCTAATTTAGTTAGTCATGGTCTCTCTCTCTCTCTTTCTCTCTCTCTCTCTCCAAACATCTGCTCTCCTTATCTCTACCTTCTGAGGGTTGGGAGGCCTGACGAGGTTGCACAATGAATTTGTGGCCAACTTGTCTTCAAAAGAGAAAGGAAAGAGTTGGGAGATTTGAGCTAGACCACATAATGTTGCTAAAGCCATGGGGAAGCAGGCCCTCCTACCTTCGCTCTGGGGAATGCAAATGGCTGAACTCCCTGATAGGAAAGTTGCTCTCTGGGCTGCCATTCCACTTTAGAAATCCAAGCTAAGGTCCACTTGCATACGTATAATCTTGGCCACCACCAACAGCCCTGTGAAAGCAGCTGTCTTCTCTCTGGACTGAGAGAAGGATCCCTAGAGCATCTTAAGTTGGAAGAAGGCGACTGCAGAGTATTATGGTGTTGTGCCTTTTGTAACAAGAGGACGGATGGGCAGAAAAGGGTGTAAGGCCCAACAATACGTAAGTGCCCCCCTTTTTTTTTTTTTTTGATACAGGGTCTGTCCTTTCTCCGGTTGGCCTCCGGGCACAACCAAGGCTCATGAAGTGCTGGTCCCACCGCCTGGGCCATATCCAGTTTCCACAGTGCTGGGGCTTTGCTCTACCCCAGGGGTTCCTGCTGCTATGGAAGCAGTCTACCAACTGGGTTCAACCCCCCCACCCCCTCGTTGACAGGGTTTCTCCGTGTAGTCTTGGCTGGCTAGAAACTCACTTTGTAGACCAGGCTAGCTTTCAACTCAGAGATCTTCCTGCCTGTACCTCCTAAGTGCTGGCATTAAAGGTATGTGCCACCACTAC
Source organism: Mus minutoides (assembly GCA_902729485.2). Classification (NCBI taxonomy): domain Eukaryota; kingdom Metazoa; phylum Chordata; class Mammalia; order Rodentia; family Muridae; genus Mus; species Mus minutoides. The sequence continues at coordinate 4,029,608 of LR749505.1, read as the reverse complement.
CCAGGTTCTATTTTTGTTGATATTTGTCTTAGTTAGGGTCTAGTGCTGTGATAAAACACCATAAAAGCAACTTGAGGAGGAGAGGACTAATTTCCTCTCACATGTCCCAACCATAGTCCTTCTTCCAGGGAAGTCAGGGAGAAAACTCAAAGTAGGAACCTGGAGGCAGAGACTAAGGCAGAAGCCATAGAGGGAGGGATACTGCCTACAGGCTTGCTCCACCTGCCACCTTGTAGCTAGCACCTGCAACCACCAGCCCAGGGGTGGCTACTGCCCACAGTGAGGTGGGCCCTCCCACATCAACCACCAATCAAGAAAATGTACCACAGGTTTGCTCACACGGCAATCTTCTGAATCTTGGTTCCCTCTTCCAAAATAGTAGTTTGTGACAAGTTGATGTAAAAGAGGCCAGCACAATAACCATTTGTATTCCAGACAGAGTCTCTTACACGGTTCAGTCTATGCTTGGCTTTAGGACCAAGCCTTAGTCTCTTGAGTGCTGGGATGACATACTCCACCATGCCTGACGTAGTTTTCTAGTTTTTTTTTTTTAAACTCATCAATATGTCACGTATGTAAAAGGTCTCAACTTGATGAGCAACAATGGTGGCAGTGCCGTGTCACACGGAGGAGTGGGAGAGGGCTCCTAGTACAGGATGAGGGTGGCATCACCTGAGGGGGTAGTGATCCCCGAGGGGGGGAGGGGAGAGTAGAGGAGTAGTGTTTAGGTGCCTGCCTGGCAAAATAATCTGGGTTGGCTAAGAATGTTCTGTTGTCTGTGATTTAACCATTATCTTGCTGTTAGCTATTGGATTGTATCCAATAAGCCAAATACCCAAGGATGAAGTGTGATTTCAAAATGCTATACACCAGAATCTATGCTGGCTGCGTTCCAGACATTGCTTCATCTGCTCTACCGGGATGTTACTGTGCCAGCTTAAGATGGGGAAAACAAACACCTGCTTACTTGGCTTGAGTACTTGTCCCCATCACAAAATTAGGGGACATGAGGTTTGAGCCCCTCCTTTGATACCTGTTTCATAGGTCTTAACATGAGCTCTTAACCACTGCGCCATCTCTCCAGCCTTGTTTCACAGGTCTTCTGTGTGTTGTTAAGGAATGGTCCATGTTCTCTGGCTACAACTCGGCATCTGCTTGTTTTGTTTGGTTTTTTCTCCCCTCGCACTCTATTTTTTGAGACAAGTTCTTTCTTACTATTCTTAGCCAACCCAGGCTGGTATCAAAACTCTAAATCCTTTTGCTCTTGTTTTTCCCCAGGTGAAGCTTGTAACTTCTCCCACGACCTGGTTCTTTTCCTTTGGATAGTCACAAGTTTGTTCATAATATCCTCAAAAATCCAGGTCTCAGAAATGACCTTAGAGGCTTTCTCGTTGGCTACAGATACTGTATTAGAGTGTACGCATGTCTGATATGCATCCCAGATGAGCACAGCCACCACACAGCTTCTATATCATGTGGCCAGCTCTTTTTAGCAGCTCAGTTTCCGTGTTGCATGATGAAGCTGTAACGGCTCCAAAGGCCTGCAGGTTACCAGCCCAAGCATTTCCTGACTCTCAGCTGTGGAACCCATCACTTTTGGGATATGCTACAGGGATTCCATTCCTGAAAGAAAAGCACCAGACTGTGCTTCTCACATACTCGTGTCAGGTAAAAATTTGGGGGAGAATTCCCCTCCTTATCTGTAGAACCATTTCTCTCCATTCTGAGTAGAAACAAGATTGGAAAGCACACACTACGTCTTCCAGTGACACTGAGAAGAAAGAATATTAATGTTTAATTCCCCTCTAATTTTTGGGACCTCCTTCAGGTCATTAATTCCTTTCTACAGCAGCCTCCAGTCTACATAAGTCACCGTGAGTAGGTCATATTACCTGGCCTTTGCCTGCTGCCTCATGCCCTAGGCTGTGGTGTTCTTGTCTTTGGTAGCTCAGATCCTCCTGTGGTTACTGAGTAACTCCCTTCCATAGAGTGTTGGCAAAACACATGCCCCAAAGCAGGGGCAGGCCTAGCTCCTCTGGATTGTGAAGAAGGACCTTAGGGTGATATCAGCATCTTCGGGTGGTAGTTAAGGTGGGATGAAGCTTATCAAGAGCAAGCCGGGCATTATCATGTTGGCCGCTATTCCCAGGGTCTTGAAGCATCTTACTGGAATTTGCCCCAGTCCTCGGTACAACTAGAAAGTTCAGCTTGGGTTTCAGGGAAATCAAACCACAAGAACAAATATTTATTGAACATGCTCAGTGCACACAGCTGTGGGCTCTGAATGAGACAGGACTCGATAAACATTTATGTTTGAAGAGGTACAGATTATTTTTTTTTTTTCTGATTTAGCAGTTGACCCTTCCTTAATGGAGAGATTATCAAGACTTTTTAAAAATAGGCATTATCATTTCTTTAGGATAGAAATACCCCCCTGGCATGAGCAAAGTGACACCTATGGCAGTGGTATTCTTAGTCAGGGGCAGGGCAGATGGCAGTTGTGCATCCTTGATAGCCAAAGATGTCTCATGCCTAGGGCACATAAAGAAAGAAAGAAATATTAATCAAGGTTGGGAGGTAGCATAAGAGCAGCTTGGGGGAAAAAAAAGCTCATTTCGTGTACATTAGTTCAGAAGTTGTAGGAGATAAGAGAAAAACACAGAAGAAAAGCAGAGTGCAAAGTCGGGGAGAGTGGGAGAATTCCCAGTGACATGGGGACGACATAGTCTGACCTGGAAGCAGCAGGAAGAAACGTGGCTAAAGCTAGGACAAAGGTGTGTGCTGTGATGACCACAGCTGAGTTATAAGACTACTGCGCCTTTCGCACATCTTCCAAGCCCTGCTACAGAAAACCCTTACAAGTTCTCCTACTTCAACCACTGGGCTGGTTCAGGCCCTAATTTCTTATAATTGTAATTGGAAGCCTAGCCTCACTTTAAACAGATTCAGCATGTCTATGTCCAGCTTGACATCTGTATTGGTATTGGTATTTAAGTGATAAAGTATAAAACCCAGTGGTTTTAAGCTAGTCTCTCACTCTGCTCAGCTCTGGGCTGGAGGGCTGGTTCAGCAAGTAGATCCACTTTTCTTGCAGGGAATCCAGGTTTGATTCCCAGCACCTACATGGTGGGCAACAACCATGCATAACTCCAGTTCCAGGGGATTCAATATTGACTTCTACAGATACCAGGCACACACATGGTGCACATCCATACAATAAAAACAAGACTCAAAACAAACAAACAGCAACCTAAACTCCTGCAGGCCTCATTGAGACTCATTCCTTTTGCACCTGTTTGTGCTCCACAGGGAGTCTGATTCTTCCATTTAATGTACCTGCTTCTTTTGATGTGAACCCAGGTAAGAATCACCCCACTCAAATCTCCCCTTAAAAGTCTTCAGGTAGGGGCTGGTGAGATGGCTCAGTGGGTAAGAGCACCCGACTGCTCTTCCGAAGGTGATAAGTTCAAATCCCAGCATCCACGTGGTGGCTCACAACCATCCGTAACGAGATTTGACGCCCTCTTCTGCAGTGTCTGAAGACAGCTACAGTGTACTTACATATAATAAATAAAATAAATCTTTTAAAAAAGTCTTCAGGTAGCTAGTCTTCTGATTATGTCTTATATCTCACCACTTCACTAAAATGTCTCAGATACAAATCGGATCGATTTCTAAAACTACCTATTAAGGTGAGTCTTCCGCAAGTATGCTCTTGGGCTGCACTGAACACTGGTATCATCTGTGATCATGGTCCTCCAAGCCCCAACCCAGACCAGCTGAAACAGACTACACTTTACCAAGGGCTCCAGTGAACACCATGCACACGTGAGAGGCATGCGTAATTTTTTCAATAATTGTGAATAGAGAGACATAAATCTAGATTTTTGTATTTCCCTGCATACTACCTTCTGCTTACATTTTCTTTTTTTTTTTTTTAAAGATTTATTTATTTATTATATGTAAGTACACTGTAGCTGTCCTCAGACACTCCAGAAGAAGGCATCAGATTTTCGTTACGGATGGTTGTGAGCCACCATGTGGTTGCTGGGATTTGAACTCTGGACCTTTGGAAGAGCAGTCGGCGCTCTTAACCACTGAGCCATCTCTCCAGCCCCCTACATTTTCTTTATGAACAGGACAAGGCCACATTTAGTTTTGAGACAGGTCTTATGTAACTCAGGGCCTTGAACTTGCCAGGGTAGCTGAAGCTGGCTGGCCTTGAACTTGATCTAACTGGAACTAGAGACTAGTGCCACCATACTTTGGCATGGTCTACAGCCCTTGCCATCTGATCCTACCTCCTCTTTTATCCATGGATTTAAGGGAAGCTGGGTGGGGACTGGTAGCATGGCCCCTTCCTGAAGCTTTGGTGGGATATCGAAAGCTACTAGCAATACCTCTTCAGCTGCCTGTCTATAGTAGTTGTAATGAAGGTCCCCATTTCAATTCAGTCCCTTCCCTCAGAATTCATATACCTTATCTTCCCGTACTAGGATATCAACCAGCTTTGGCAGATACATGTTGCTGTAAAACTAGGTGCATCTTCTATTGAGGCAGCTCAGTAAGGGGAAAGATTCCCAAAGGCAGGCAACAAGAGTCAGAGACAGCTCCTGCTCTTGCTGTCAGGAGTCCCACATGAAGACCAAGCTACACAACTGTTACAGATGTGGAGGGCCAGCTCCTTGTATGCCTCCTGGTTCAGTCTCTGTGAGGCCCTCAGAGCTCAGGTTAGTAGATTCTATCAGGTTTCTGTGCTGTCCTTGACCCCTCTGGTTCCTACAACCTTTCCTCCTACTCGTCCACCTATCCTTTCTTAAGGTTAGGTATTCAAATCAAAAAAAGGGAAGTAGGCATTTTTTTTTCTCTTAATAGCCAGACAGGTTGGAACTAGCTGATCATTTCAGATTCGCTGATCATTGGGACAAAACATTTATGCACATATAACACATTCACTTTAGTCTGCGAATGTGTCAGCCTAACAGGTCAGATAGTTCCTGCATATATTCTAAGCAGGGCAAGCTTAGGTTAAGTGGCAGACAGGCTTGGTTTTAGAATTTTAGATTTTTATCATTTTTCAAGGATGGCTACAAGCACTTAACTATGGTTCGCCTTCTGACCTCCCTTCCTATGGCTCCTTCTGCTGAGGTCAGCCGTGGTACCAGTGGCCCCGTGTTTAGTAGCACCTTCTGACCTCCCTTCCTGTGGCTCCTTCTGCTGAGGTCAGTCGTGGTACCAGTGGCCCCGTGTTTAGTAGCGCCTTCTGACCTCCCTTCCTGTGGCTCCTTCTGCTGAGGTCAGCCGTGGTACCAGTGGCCCCGTGTTTAGTAATTATTGGTAATGTTATAACCCTTTGCTGATGATCCCTCTCAATTTTCACTGGAAAGTATTTTGGAATAAATTCCAACTATGATTAATATATGTATCTTTTAAAAATATGAGGGCTGGAAAGCTGGCTCAGCAGTTAAGAGCACATGCTGTTCTTCCAGAGGATCCTGGTTCTAGCCCTAGTAACTGTAACTCAAATTTCAGGAAACCTGGTATCTTTTTTGGCCTCTACAGGTACGGCATGTATATGGTATACAGACCTATATATACTGTGAATTGAACATCCTCTCCGTCTTACCATTTAATATCCAACATATAGTCAATTTTTTTTTTTTTTCCCGAGACAGGGTTTCTCTGTGTAGCCTTGGATGTCCTGGATCTCACTTTGTAGTCCAGGCTGGCTTCGAACTCAGAAATCCTTCTGCCCATGCCTCCCAAGTGCTGGGATTAAAGACGTGTGCCACCACTGCCTGGCCCCAAACATTCTTTTTTTTTTTTTGGTTTTTCAAGACAGGGTTTCTCTGTATAGCCCCGGCTGTCCTGGAACTCACTCTGTAGACCAGGCTGGCCTCGAACTCAGAAATCTGCCTGCCTCTGCCTCCCAAGTGCTGGGATTAAAGGTGTGCGCCACCACCGCCCAGCCCCAAACATTCTTAATTACATAAAAGTATGCTACTGTTACCACATGTTACATTTCCCCTTTCAAGATCTTAAGTGTGTCTATGTACCTGAGGACAGAAAGCAGTGGTTGGATCCCTGGATTTAGAGTTACAGGTCGTCCTGAGCTGCCTGATAGGCATGCTAGGAACTAAACTCTGGCCCCCTGCGAAAGAAAACAGCACTTTCAACTACTCAGCCATCATCTCCCTTCATGCCACTAAACTGTTAACTAGAGCATGGTCTATAAGAGATAATATAAAGTTACTTTAGATTATATTTAATGACTTTATATTTTAAAACTTCAGAATAACTGGGAGCCAGTTGGTAAATATAAAGACAAGTATTTTGTCCGAGGAAGGAAGACCATTTTGCTTGGGCAGAAAGATGCTCTTGGCTTGATGAGATGTCATTAAATAATGTTGTGGCAGCTCACTGGCTATGGCTCTCGAAGTCTCTCAATTGCAGCATACTCAAGCCTACAGCAATTCCAGGTAGAGAAAACTGACGCCCAGTGTGCTTACTTGCGTAAGTTATCTTTTAAAAATTTTCATCGGGCCGGGCATGGTGGCGCACGCCTTTAATCCCAGCACTCGGGAGGCAGAGGCAGGCGGATTTCTGAGTTTGAGGCCAGCCTGGTCTACAGAGTGAGTTCCAGGACAGCCGGGGCTATACAGAGAAACCCTGTCTCGAAAAACCAAAAAAAAAAAAATTTTTTTTCATCAACAATCCCAAGACGAGAACGAGATGGCAGACTCATTGACAAGAAAAAGACTACACACTGTTCCTCCACATTAATTTATCATTTAATATAAATGCTGACAGAAAGCAGATAAAGACCTTTAGACACTTTCATATATTTACAATCCAAAAGGTGAATCACCTCCTTCTATTTGTTAAAATGAATCCTTTTATCTGCAACTTACAAGAGCCTTAAACCCTAATTAGGAGCAACAAGAGGCTGAGTCAGTTTCCAAGGTAATAAAGGAAGTAGCATTTTAACAAAATGTGCCATCTTTAATATAAACAACATGCACACAAAGAATACAAAATTAAGAGAGAAGGCCTTAATCTTCTCAAGAATATGCAACACGTGGTCCATGTACGCATGTACGCATTCTGATCCAGAGGTCGGCAGCCCTAAACACACTCCTAGTTCTTTTTTCCCCACCTCATTTGTTTTGAAAGCTGTTTAAAAACGGAAATATTAAACAGATTAAAGAAAGGGAATGTTCCATTTCAAGCAAGGTTCCTTTTTTCCTATACAAAAACAACTTTCAGAAGATAATGCCTCCAAATGTAAATCTCACTGTCAGCCAGGCCAGATGGAAAGGAGTTGGTCACCGGCTGGACAAGTCCTCAATTGAAAACATTTGGAAAGTGTAAAATTTCACAAAATTCATTCAGTTAAAAATTAGCTGTTATTTTAAGACTCAATTTAAAAAACCTTGTGAGCAGGTGGGGAGAAAATGTCAGAAACAACAGGGAGCCGAGGCAGGGGAAATACAGGAATGGAGGAAAACCTTCAAACGGTGTCTTCCATAGCACTGATTCTGAGAAGGGAATTCACATTACCCATAAAGCCATCTCTATTCTGACTCAAATCTCATAGCTCCTTTACTAACTTAAGATTACTCATGTTAAGTATACCTCTGCAGGGCACAATCACATACAATCAATACGATTGGTAAATTACATAAGCTCTATCCCAAGCAAATATGAATCAATGTTAAAGTTATTTTTTAAAAACAAACAAAAACTAAGAAAAATCCACCCAAAAAGGTGATAATGAGTGCAGAATGTCTCAGGAGACTGGTGTGAGCCGTGAGACCAACTGACCATAGGCGGGGAAGGGTTTCAGGGGTAAAAGGGAAAAGACCACACATGAAGAGGAACCTCACAACTGGAAAGCGGTTAGGTGGGTGAGAAGTTTGCTCATTACCTTAGTTCACTTTCTGCATTACTCCTGGAAAGTCGGACTCATTACTGAGGCCTACAACCAGTGAAGTTTTTGGTTTTTTGTTTTGTTTTTTTTTTCTCCTTTTATATCCAGAAGGTTGGAAAGACAAAGGATAAGAAAAGGTAAGTGAAAAGTGAGGAAAAAACAACACCAAAAAACAAAAACAAAAACAAAAACAAAAACAAAAACCTCTCAGGGCTGTCTTAGCTAAACAGGAAACATAGCTTTAAAGGCTTGTAAGAAGAATACAATTTTATGGGGTGGTTTGGATATTACTGTGAAATGCCAGCCAACAAACAGAGAGAGGCTACACCAATAAATTATAAAAATGACAACTTTTAAAGGGAGGACCAAAACCAAACCGCAATCCCAGAGCACTATCCACCCAGTCTTGCATCCTTTCCTGTGCTCACTAGAGCTGGGACCACCTGACAGTTTCCAGTTATAAGATGACTCTGAGTGTACATCCTACATGGGAGCCAAAGACTTGTGAGCTCTGTCTACATATGTAGCATTAAAAGACAAAACACAAAACCAAATGAAGAACTAACCAGAATGATTCTTCAATAAAAAAATAAAATAAAATAAAGCCACCTTATCTATTTATAATATAATATACACTAGGACAACAGACTCCACAGGGTTTCACTTTTCTAAATACACATTTTTCTGACACAGTATTGTCTTAAAGTTTAAGTTTTCCACCTTGGGTTACAATGCCTTACTTTCTTGTGAAAATGAAGGTTATTTTGCTCAAGGTTAAGTTCAGGGAAATTCAGTGTTTGTCTGAAATCCAGAGGCTCTAAGAACAATTCCAGTGCTAAGGGAAGTCCCTTTATCACAATGGGATTCCAAGGGCTCTTTACCCACTTATTCAGTGTAGTATTGAAACCTACCTACTGAGAACACTTATTAGAAGGTGTCATTTGCTCCTGGGGGTAGCAGTTTCCTATTATTTATTAATGTAACTAGAATTACTAATTAATTAAAATCTGTTACTTGTGAAAACACCTTTAGCAATTACAGAAATAGAATCTTAAAATTTCAAATGTTATTTCCTTTATCTTTTGAAAACAAAACAAAACAAAACCAGCTCTTTGAAGTAGCTCAGGAAAGCTGATTGAGAACATTAAAAAAATGTTAGCACAATTTACCAAAAACTCCCAGCAAGTCATTTCAGCAGGAAATTTTAAAAAGCTGAGCTATTAAAAAAAAAAAAAAAAAGCCATAGCTGTCCAAGGTAGACTTCGATATGTTTCTGCAAAACAAGCACGAAGATAAAATGGTGTCAGTAGTAGACTGCTTGTTGTCTCAGTGAGGTTGTCCGATCTGAGTTCTATTTTCAGGGATGATATCCCTTTGCAATACTATAAGCATATATTAACAATTAAGATTTTAACACACTTGAACCTTTTATAGGGCAAGAGTGTAATTATGAGTGCAGTTAATTTGCAAGGTCATTACTTCCTCTTGAGAACTAATTAGGATGTAATAAATCATTACGGATGGTTTTTACACAAAGATTTTACATACTGAACTCTTTACTTGATTCTTTAAAAGCCCAAATGAAAAATATAGTGAAATTTCATTCTACCACCATTTGTACATAAAAATAATAGCAAATGAATCTCCTTTAGTAAAAATAAGCTGTCCCTGAACATAAGTCGAACAGGTACTAAGTAACTACAGTTAACTGTTTCTCACAAGCGTCAAGTTTAAGAAGAATCTCCGGACCCAGGACTTGGCCATAGTGAAAGTACATTGTCCTGTAGGCACAAGTCAAAGTACAGAAACACACAGAAGAGCAGTACATCAAGATAATCCCCCAAAGGGAGAGTGAGTTGCTTAAACAAATATTGTCAAGGATGATATTTACTGGTTTAGAGAAACTGATAAATTTTCATTACTTTTACATTTTGTAAGGCCAGCTAACCTTAACAGTTAACTTCAGACATTTACACAGTACAATCAACTTAGAAACACTACCAGATTTCATAATCAAAATGGCTACTATTTCCCCTAAAACCAAAACAGAGTAAAGCACAAGTCTTTGGCGCTCCTTAAAGAAATAGCAGGTTATCATTCTTTGCCAGACCTTTGCTTGCCTGCCAGTAGGGCAAATACCACATCTGTGCATCACTGAGTAATAACGCCATTAGAAAAGGCAACTTCACAGAAGTCATTGGCTAAGCGAATTCATTTGAATGCTCTGTTTAGAAGCAGCAAACTGTCACTGTTACAGATTGGGTAAGTCAAGGGGAAACTGCAGAATGGCAAGGGGTCAGGAAAAAAAAAAAAGACAATCATGGGAAACTTAGAAACTAAATTTCAAGCTCCCACACTCAAGCTCATGGGAGTCTGATAGGATCATGTATCCAAGTAGCATGTGAGAATTGTATCCATCTTCTGCTGTTAGGCAAAAGAATAAATATATGGGAAAACCACAAGGAAAGGAAGATGAGAGAAGGAATGACCCACATTAATGCCGTACGTGCCAAACAAGTTCTTATACATTCTGAGTAGGTGAATATTTGTAATTACTAATAATAGTGTCTTCAACATTGATGTCATTTGAACATCACTACCAGAAACCTATGGTCCAAGCTCTGCTTACCTAGAAAAGTAGTAAGGAATGGCTCTTTGGTCACATTCAGACTCCAACTATCAATGGGAGACTGAGTTTAGATATCCCATTCTCAGTTCCTTCATCATGTTCCAAAAACTCACTGAAAACAGAATGCGCCTAAGTACTTTTTATTCACGACAGTTAACATACTGGCTTTGTTTCTGAACAAGTATGAATATAATGCTGCATAACCCTTCCAGAATCGTCTGTGCTCATCTGAGATGATTCTTGCTCTTGGATACAGTACAAAGTAATCACTTCAGAAGAAACCATTTCATTGAAAAGCCATCCCCATTGCTGAGCACGCTGAGCATGGTGGCACACGCCTGACATTCTTCCAGTGCTCGCTCACAAGGCTGGCACAGGGACTTGAGTCAGAACCAGTGTGGGCTAAGACTGTCTTAAAAGGGTAGGGCTGGTGGTGCCGAAGCTCTGCTTCCTATCTGATGGGCTTCATTTTTTTAATGTCTCTAAAGACACAAATAAAAATCAATGCTTTTCATATTTTAATAAAAATAGCAGTTAAGAGTCATGAAATTATGCTTCAATTTATTGTTGCCTCATAACACCGAGTTTGTTAAAGGGAGAAAACTCCCTCAAAGTTATGAGAGTTTTTACTGAATCCCTAACCCTGCCAGTGGGCACGAACAATACTGCCTACCCCTGCTCCCCAAGACCCCACCTAAAAATTGGTAAGGGAAAATGACTAAATAGCAAAATTGTAGGCACAGTCTTTCACTTTCTACCTAACCCAGATTGGCTATAGAGAAGGGCTTGGGGAACTCATACTACCATTTAAAAGACTAATTTTCTCCCTAAATAAAAATACACCTAAAAGGATACCAGTGCACCGCAGCATAGTACATTTGGGGTCTCATACACACTATAGTGGGAATTTAGTTTTATTCTTAACTCCAAGAAAACCAATATGCAGATTTCCCCTTAGTTATTCCAATTTTAAAAACAACAACAACAACAACAACAACAACAACAACAACCCATCTGCTTCTAAGACTTAGGAATTATCTTGAAATGTCCAAAGGAGATAAGATCCACCTAAATCCGTCTCCTGAAGGCAAGAGGCCAATAATGTGGCGTTTTATAGATATGCAGAAAAATAAACATCCTGTCAGGCATAACATTTCTCTCCTTATCTCAATAAATAATGAGTAAAGTATAAATGTAAGAGACATTTTATCTTAAAAAAATTCAAAAAAAGCAAATGTACAAATGTGTATTGAAAATGAAAAGGAAAATGTCTGCATCAACTGAGAAATGCCTCACCGTCATTCGGTGCCTCCACCTCCCAATCAGTCATCTTATTGCAACAGCTGCGCTCATGCCAAGAAATCTTTAAAACATACCCGATATATATACAGATATAGCCATGTATATATGTATATATATAATATATATATAAATTTTTATTTAAATAAAAAAGAAAGCTCGAATCCCAAGCCAATATGTGTATATCAAATCCTTGACCAGCCAGGTCTGTAGGGCATAATCAAATTCAATGTGAAATAGTATATAAACACGGTGCCTTGACTGGGCAAATTAAATAATCGCTACTCAAATGAGTCTTCTGTTTGGATTTCCTACTGGTAGGCAATGGCAGGACTATTTTCCCCTTCCCACCCCATCCCACTCCTATCCCACCCCCACCCACTTGTTTCAATTAACAAGATGATGGACACAGAGCTTAGACTGAGGTGACTCGGACCTCAGCGAGAGTTAAGGGTTCAGGATATAAGAAATAAGAAAAATATAAACGTTTGTTTTTACCCAACCAAAGTGATGCAGTAACTTATTACATAACCAGTGCTTTCCTGTTTTGTAGTATCATCGAGAAAGGGAAACTGACGTCAGGCAATCAGAGGGATGGAGCGATTCTATGAAACAGTGCCCACTGAACTCATTTTAGAGGGGCTTAGTAAATTAAGCAAACAGTGGTTAGCATTAGAATGTGTGCAGCAGAACTAAATAAAAATTCTTCCTCACTCTTCAACTTTTTCATAAACATTTTTAATGTCAGAAAGCCAGGTCTATAAAAACTCACTTCATTTATAGTTATGCTAGTAATTCTGAGTACTGACAAGTGACCAAAGCATGAACTGCCCTGAAGACTCAATCAGTTTCTATCTGCCAAATCTTTAATGCTTTTGAAAGGAAAACAAAAATTCCATTGAAATTATATGTCCTTGTTTACTGAAGTTCATATTGAGTGTTAAGTTTTATTTTAATTTAAAAATTTTCTTCATTGTGTCAGGTGTCCACAAGGGCCAGAAAAGGGTGTCAGGTCCCTGAAAAGTGGAGCTGGGAGCCACTCTGCGGGTGCTGGGAAGACCCTGGGAGAGCAGCCAGTGCTCTTCTGCTGAGCCTGCTCCCAGTTTTAGAATACGGTTCACTGTCCTGGTTTTTCCATTCTAGGGTTAAGACAAGTTTAATTTGTAAACACAGCTTGAATTTTCCAACATGAGCTCCACATAGGAGAACAGGAAATGCCTATTTTCACTATTAACAAGTTGAAGCTCACTTCTTTTCTTCTTATTCTGGCTTTTTTCCTGCCTAAACATCTTGAGGCCAGGGATTACAGGAATGAGCCATTATGTCCAATTCAGAATTCATTCTTAAAATAAAATAATCTTCATTTAAATCTAACTAAACATTGTAAGCACTAAATAGGCTTTCAGATTTTTATGGAGAGAATGAAAGGAATACTTGACAGAGAAATGTGACTCAATCAACTGCATGTTGACATCTTTGAAAGTTGAAACTAAAACCATATCAACTCAAATAAACTTTTAATGTTGTAAAAAACAAGTATCTAACCACAGAGCTAGTGATCCAGAAACAGGGCTGGGGTTAAAGAATAGCTCTAATAAAATTAGTTTGCTGCACAGTTTCTAATAACCCAATCTATTACCACAGAATTCTTGGAAATGGTGCATTTTGTCTATTTTAGTTTACAGGGTTGTGAGAGTTGGAAAGGACTGGGAAAAAGGAATTATACACTGGGTATGTAATAATACCAAAATACAAGAAAAACCTACTTCATTAAGATCATACAATTAATCAAACAGAGTGTATATATAATATCTTCTTTTTTTTTTAAAGCCCCGGATCCAAGGCGTCCAAAGTTATTAAAATAAAGTTCATTCACAGAACAAAAACAAATTTAATCTGAATTGCTTGCAGATACTGCTAATTTTTTTTTCTTAAAATTAAAAAAATGCATCAATGTGAACTATGTGCAGGTTTGTTTAGTAGTGGTGTTTGTGCACATTGCCTCCGGTGCTTTTCCTGGACTTCACTGACCACTCAGAGAAAAAGTTTCGAAGTTATCCATTTTTCTATCCCTATGCCCCATGAACTGATTAGGAGCAGAAGGTAGAAGCAGGTGCCCATATTCTAGGGAGCAGAATTGGAAACAACTCCTGATCTCTGGGAATCATTGTTATCTCTTCCTCCCTCAGAGTCTTCTGACAGGGTCAAAGAGCTGGTCTTGTTTGATAGGAGGCTGAGATTCTCTTGTGTCAAGGCTGATCCATTTGGTACATCACTGTAAATTACATGAAAAAACAGTTGGAATTTATAGAAGGAGAAAAGCAATTATTCTAAAATCCAATCAATAGGGCTTATTATTTAGCACTGTAGAAAAACATGAGGCTGGAGTGGAGCACATGCCTTTAGTTCAAGCAGAGGGCAGAAGCAGCTGGTCTTCATCAGTTTTAGGTTAGCTTGGTTCCAGGCCAACCAAGGATAGCTATACAAAGAGACTGTCTCAAACAGCCAAAATAAAAATAACTACATAAATAGCTTCCAAATATTGATTATAACTCCTCATCCACATTGTAACATATAGTTGATAAACTAAAACTGACAAGCTTCCTACTCTGCACGTATAGGTTTTATCAGAACACAACCTGCATTACATATTAGAAAACTGAACTAAGAGTTACAACAAACAGGCATGGTAGAGATAAGCACTTGGGAGGCAGGGACAGGTGGTGAGACCCCACCCCCCCAGCCCCCAACATCCCAAAAGACCCGTAGCTTAAAATATTTGCTGGCTAACATTTAAAAAAAAGTGCCAACTTCCTATTTACCAAGTTTATTTTGAACCTAGGCCAGTGTATAGATTTAAAACAGCCACAGGGCATGGTGGTGCATGCCTTTAATCCCAGCACTCGTGGAGGCAGAGGCAGGTGGATTTCTGAGTTCAAGGCCAGCCTGGTCTACAAAGTGAGTTCCAGGACAGCCAGAGTTACACAGAGAAACCCCGTCTCAAAAAAAAACCAAAAAAAAAAAAAAAAAGAAAAAAGAATTTTTTTGTTTTTGACATAGGGTATTTCTACATAGTCCTGGCTATCCTGAAACTCAAAATGTAGACCAGGCTGATCTCAAACTTACACAGCAAGTGCTAGGAATAAAGGCATGTGCCACCACGTCAAGCTATATTATAAATTCTTGTTCTAGGTAATGAAGAGATCAACACAGGACTAAGGACTCAAATCTTCAAATATGCCAAGGAGATAAAATAAGGATATACAAATGAATTAAATACTTTATTATGGGAGAGATCAAATAAAAACATGGCTGGGGATGGCCTAATCCCACCCTGTCTCAAAAGACCAGCAAACCCCAATCTAACCACACTAGCAAGGATAGTGTCTTATACATAACTGAAAGGGGAACACAACCCTGGAATACAGCTTAGTGGTAAAAAAATATGTGCTTATTTGTGAGGGTCTGAGCTCAATAGCCAGCATGAAAATGAAATAAAAACAGTAACAATAAAATGGGCAGTAAGTTGGCTTTTAATCATTTTTTAAATTTTAATTTTTATAGTGAGCTATATATTATGTTTGTAAGTCAAAAGCATAAGACTACACTTAGAGCAATGAGAAGAAGGAAATGTAACGAGAAAATGTATTTGCTAAAAATTAACAGATAGCTGAGCCGCAGTAAAGTGCTAAAGTTTTATGTATGCATGTGTTTTGATAGTAGACATCAAAACTACTATCTGGGTTCTTTGTATCCCAGACTAATCTGAAATTCCTCTCTTCCTACCTCAGCCTCTCCAGTGCCCATAGCTATATCCTACTCCAACTCCTAAAGTAAAATTTTAATTCTAGGTTTAGTAGAAACATATTCTTTTCTCCTGCTGAGCAGTGGTGATATATGCCTTGAGTTTAAGGCCAGCCTGGTCTACAGAGCGAGTTCCAAGATAGCCAGGGCTGCACAGAGAAACCCTGTCTTGAAAAAAAAAAAACCCAACAACATATATATATATTCATATTCTCTTCTTTTTACAAAAACATAGATCTTTTAAGAATCAAAACACTCATACTTTGTGTATGGTCAGATAATAAAGTTATTTCTCTCTCTGGTTAAGTAGGTCTATAGAAGTGTTCCTTTCTTTACCTGAATGTCAATGTAAGGTCCTCAGTGGGGATCTTGTTTTGGGGCTCGGGCTGGCCATTTTCTGCTTGCTTGCTTGCACCCAGTTTGCTTTTCATGTCTACAGAACACTGGTTCTCCTTAAAAGAAGAGGAAATAAAGTCAGTAATCTGTGGTGTAATGGGTTAGACCAAATTCACACAACATGGATTAAAAAAAAAAGTCATTCCTACTTCACTACGAATTAATAACAAAAACAGATGAGAGAGTGAGTATACACAAAAGTATAACAGTACAACTTTTCTTACTACCTTTTGAAAATGCTGCAAACTAGCATGAAAAAGCAGTACAGAGAACAGTATACAGACTATATATCTTTCATAAAAGACCATGAAAAGTAACATGCTATTGTGTAAACATAATCTTAATATTAGAGTCCAAAAGAGCTGCTTCCCTAATGAGTACACTCAACAGAAACTTTAAAATTTCCAATTAATTCCCTTGTTTTTCCCAAAGTCTTTGACAAAACCTAAAACAACAGGATCTAAGAGAAGAATAATACCACAAGATGACAACTCATCTTTATTAGAATCACCCTAAATATTACTTATTCCTCAAGGTACCTGGAATCAGCTCTAGAGTCACAGAGTTCATTCTACCTTCCTCCCTTCCCCGCCATCAGCACTCACCATACTCAATTCCCGGGTCCTCTTCCCAATTTCTCTTTCCACCTGATGCAGTTCCAAGCTGAGCTGCTCACTTGAGATCATTCCAGGCCATTTTGGAGGCAGCGGAGGGGGCTGTGGCTGGTTTGCCAGGGTGTTCACCTCCCTCTGTAACACCAGCCGGTTACTAACAGCCTAGTGCACAAAGCCAATCACACACATAACTCAGCACACCTCATGCCACATAGAAAACACTTTACCCAAAGTATTTACCACTAAACTAGCCACAAGTTCGCAGTAAAAACAACCCAACTATAAACACATTTTGTTTTAATAGCACTTGAGAAACATGGTTTTATTTTTAAAAGATGTGTATTATTTTTTATTTTTAAGGGAGAAGAGAGTTTTAAAAGATGTGTTTTATTTTCAAGAGAGAGACAGAGACAGAGACAGAGACAGAGAGATGGAGTATGTGAAAAAGCAAAATAAAAAAAAAATAGTTTTGAAGTTGAAACTCTATAGTATCAAGAGCCTGGAAAGAGTAGGTCTGTAATTCCAGCTACTGAGGAACCTGGGGCAGGAAGATCTCAAGTTCTAGGCATGCCCACGCCCTTTCTTTTCTTTTCCTTTTTCTTTATTTGGTTTTTCAAGACAGGGTTTCTCTGTATAGCCCTGGCTGTCCTGGAACTCACTTTGTAAACCAGGCTGGCCTTGAACTCAGAAATCCACCTGCCTCTGCCTCCCAAGTGCTAGAATTAAAGGCGTGCGCCACCACGCCTGGCTTCAATGTTCTTGAGGCAGGAATTTTTTCCTTTTTTCTCCAGTACTATTCTCAGACAATATTCTTTTTCTATTAGTCAAGAACTAAATCTAGTTCTGAATTCTCTGAAGAATGGATCTCTATACTAACATTTAGGCAAAGGCTTTAAAATTATGTGCTGCTTTACTGTATCTCAAAAATTACTATTGGAGACATGTTTTGATGGTTAGGATCAGATACTTCTCTTGTTGAGGCCCTGGGTTCCGTTCTCAGCATACATGTCAGGAGGCCTACAACAACTGCTATAATTCCAGCTCCAGGCAGATCCTCTAACATCTGTATTCATGTGCACATACCACCCCACAAAATACATATACATGATGAAAATAAATGAAATCCAACTTAACATTCTAGGGAGCTCTAGAGCACAGAATGGGCGCAGTGCTGAACACCTGTAAGCTCAGTGTAAGTACCAATGTGGCCACACAGGAGGATCCTGAGTCTGAAGCCACGCGGGCTACACAGTGGTACTCTACAGCAAAATTTCTGACACAAGAAAAAAGTATCAGTAGGTCTATACCTCTAGTCCTCGTAGCTGGGTCTGCTGGCTGATCTGATGGTTCAGCTGCTGCAATTCTAGCCGTAATTGTTCTCTTTCAGCAGATAGAAGGGGTTTTCCATGACTGGCCACTTCTGCCATGGACATTTTCTCCCTTTGGTAAAAAAGAAAGAAACCATTAGGTAAATTTTGTGTAAAGTTTTATTTTGTGAAATCACTACTGACTAGAAAACAAAGCAAGGAAAGCTAAATGTTTCAAATATTTATAACAAGTGAACAAGAATGACTGTACCTCTCAATGAAGTGTCCCTGAGGAGGTATGTTTGCATGAGGTGAGTATGGAGAATCTCCCCAGCCACCATGAGCTCCATATACACTGTAATCTGCAAAGGAACAGTTTACTGTGGTTTAAGATTTCATTTACCAGTTTGATTCATCTAAGGTACTGTAATTGAGAAGGCAGTGGCACACTGTATCTGTATCTGTAGCAAGCTGTCTGCCAAAATGACAATGCTATTTGTTTCTTCCCCATCAAACCTTCAAGTTTTACAAATTTTCTTTTCACTGTGTGCACGAGTGTTTGAATGTAGAGGTGAGGGTTGGTGTCAGATTATCTTCCCAAAGCACTGGGATTACACACACACACACACACACACACACACACACACACACACACACACACGCCTAAATTTTATGTGGGTACTGGGGATCCAAACTCAGATCTTCTTTATCCAGCCAGTCACCTCCTCAGACTCCAAGAATCTTATTTTAATAAACAATGAAGTTATTTAAGATAAAAGTCACAAGCAATTTCTCCCCCTCCCCCTCTTTTAAGACAGGATCATTAGCCAAGAATAGCCTTGAAATCCCTATGCACCCAAAGCTGAACTTGAACATTCTGATCTCCCTACCTCCATCTCTCCAGTGCTAGGATTACTGGCATGTGCCATATCTGGTTTATGTGGTTTGGGGTGGTTGCTGGGATTTGAACTCATCACCTTCGGAAGAGCAGTCGGGTGCTCTTACCCGCTGAGCCATCTCACCAGCCCCACCTTTAAGAGTCTTAAAAGCACTGATAGAATTACATTGAAAATCATAATTACTACACTAAGATTCTTACCGGAAATGTTAATAGATTTTGTGGGTGCTCCCTGAGGTGCTATAGCTTGCATTGGGCCAGCACCCTGATACAGTGTTTTGGATGTTCGAGAGATGGCACCAAATCGAGATACTGTTGGTCGGTCTCCAAACGGGATGAGGTCATCATCACTAGTTTCCACTGCTCTTCTCTGAAGATCCAACCTCTGGTCTCTCATTCCTTTACTTTCTACATTCTAACAAAAAGCAAAAATGAGATTATGTTTAGCATAATTTCTACCAGCTCTGTAAAGGGGTTATTAAATCAAAGAGTATGATGCTCTTATTAGTAAGAATAAGTCTTTAGTTGTCTTTGGATGTCATATAAAACACTGCTTTTAGATCACAAGAATTATATGACCAACAATTACAGACAGATGATAGTAGATGATAAATCTACCCATCCCTAAGTAATATGTATGAACATTAACTTGTCAGGCAAGCACTTTACCACTGAGCTATATGTCAATGCTTGAGAGGCACTGAGTTAAGACTTCTTTCACATATCTGGAAAAACTTTTAATGGCATCTATACTAGGTTAGCAGTTTTATTTTATTTTTCCTAATTTAAAGAAATTAACATTACTTTGGTAATGTTACTTCAGTGTGATACCCCTTTTGAAAGCACCTTACATTACTATTCTATTTCAACTCATTCTGCTGAAAGACTTCCTATGATGTAGAAGCACACATTTGCTCATTGAAGCACATCGAAAGTTTTGTTTCAACTTAATTTTATCTTGTTTAATGCTGGGAACGGAGCCCAGGACCTTGCTCTGTTATACTCCCAGTTCCCTCGCAGGTTTGTTTTTCATTTAATTATTCTTTCTTACACTGGACTGTCATCTACTTGAACTAGTTTTGTCTTGAAACAGCTAGGTAAACATCACCTATGAAAACCTACACAAATCTGTCTGTCCTATCCTTCCTTCCTTCCTTCCTTCCTTCCTTCCTTCCTTCCTTCCTTCCTCTCTCTTTTCTTTTCTCTCTCTTTCTCTCTTTCTCTCTCTCTTTCTTTCTCTTTCTTTCTTTCTTTCTTTCTTTCTTTCTTTCTTTCTTTCTTTCTTTCTTTCTTTCTTTCTTTCTCTAGACTGAGTCTCACTATGTCACCTACCATCTCTGTGCCCCCCTCTCCACACCCTGGTGCTGAGATTAAAGGTGTGCACCACCACATCCAGCCTTCTTTAAAAACAACAACAACAAAAACCATATAGTTCAAGCTGGTTCAAGCTTATCATCTATTTGGCCAGGAATACATGTCTAAGCAAAACTTTCACGGATGTGCACAAGGAGACTCTACAAAGTGTCCATTAACACTCTACATAGGGGCTAGAGAGATAGCTCAGTAGTTAAGAGAGCTTGTTCTCACAAAGGACCAGGTTTGAATCCCAGCACCCTCATGGTAGCTCATGACCATCCCTAACTCTAATTCCAGCATATCTATCTAATGCTCTTTGACATCTGAGGACACCAGACACATATGTGAAACACTGATATACATGTGAGCAAAACACTCATACATAAAAATATAAACAAATCTAAAAAAAAAATCTTTAAAAAAATGAAGTGAAAAATTATACATAATGGCAAAAGATCAGTTAACATTGATCTATAGCTGTAGCTACGAGTAAGGCTAAGACAAGAGCACCACAAGCCCAAGATTAGCTGTGCGATGCACACAGTGATTTCAAAGCCAACCCAAAACTTAGGCGCTGTCTCAAAAAGGAAAGAGCAGAAGCGGAGTACAGTGGCACTTGCTTGCCTAGAGTCTCAGCTACTCCATGGAGAGACAAGAAGGATACTTTATGCAAGCTCATCCTGGACAATTCAGGAAAACTCAGTGGGTTTTTTGTTTAAAAACAAAACAAAACAAACCTGTGTGTGTGTGTGTGTGTGTGTGTGTGTGTGTGTGTGTGTATCTAAGTAATAACATCTAAACTCAGGGAAGAGGTTATTTACTGACAGGGAGGAGTGAAAGAGAAAAATGAGATTAGTGAGGTTAACTACTTTTGCAAAATTTTAATGCTATGGGGGGAATTAATATGTAAAGTCCTGATACATAAATACAGAAACATTAATAAACCTTGACTTGCTACCCACACAACTATCATATTCTCATTTAAAATAATCAAAAATACTAATTAAAAAAAGATTTTTGATTTCTTTACCAAATAAATTAAGCAAGTTGGTTGTTTAAACTTAAGACTTGTAACAAGAGTTTTAATTTATTTGGTACCCAGGTGCCGGGATTAAAGTCTAGAAGTACCACTGCTGGGCACATTATTTTAATTATGTGTCTTTGTTTATCAGTGTGGGTATATGCACTGAGTAGGTACCCATGGAAGCCAGGAGGGCACTGGATCATCTGGAGCCAGAATTACAGGTGGTTGTGAACTGCACAACATGGAAACAGGGAACAAAACTCAAGTCCTCTGCAATAGCAATATGCTCTCTTAAACACTGAGCCATCTCTCCAACCCTGAAATCTAGGATCTTGATTAAATACTTAAAATAATTTAACTTGGGTTCTGAACAATTAATTGTTGGGAAATTGCTACCTAAAATGATGTATAATAAAAATTCTTCTTTATCAAGATAATAATATATGTTATACTTAAATGAAACAAAAGCAAAGCTCAATTAGTTGTCCCTATAATTTAATAGATGAGAATTTATGTATCTAGATTTGTATAAATTATGTTTAGCCATTACACATACCATCATTTCCACACTCCCCGCTGCCACAACATCTTTGGGTTTTGCATCTTTGGTTCCAATGTAGGAGCCGATGGTATCACATGACCAAGGAGAATATTGGCTATAATCATTTGCTTTGTATTTTCCGGCTACCTTCAAGTCTTCATCCAAAAACTATAGAGGGGGAAAATAGGAAATGGGTCTATGAGTTATCAAAGCAGAAAAAGTATGGAATGTTTAGAACACCAAATTAAAACAATATAGTGATAGTTATTTGATTATTAAGTTTCAGAATATATTTTTATAGACTGAAAAATGTGAAGATTATTTTAGCCTTTATATTTGTTATTGGCAGCTAAAAAAAGGAAGGAAGGAAGGGAGGGAGAGGGAGAGGGAGAGGGAGAGGGAGAGGGAGGTTCAACTTAAGTAAGTTAGTTTCAACTTCCTTCAGCAAATCAAGCTAGGATCTTAAGAAGTTTGCGAACTATTTCCTCCACTGTCTTAGATAAAGTCAACAGTAAATATACATCATGCTGTACATGTGCTTTAGTAACACCTCCAGTAAATGAGAGCGTTCTCTGCATTTCAGATGCTTTATGAGGTAGGTAGTAACACAATAACTCTGCTGATGCTTCTTCAACAGCACTATTTCCTGTCTTAAATACATTCTGGCCCAAGGTTGATTCAATTAAGTAAAAGAATAAAAGGCCTCATTTTTATCTTCTTGACTAAAGTTCTGTGGTTATCCAATAACAATATTTCATTCCAACGACAATGTATTTTTTGTTAAATTGTAATATTTATACTTTTATAATGCTAAACATTTTAAAAGTCTTAGCTCATATATAACAGCTAACTTTTAGAATATATTAATATCTAGCAAGTAGGCTCTTCTACCTGAATGTTATATATTATGCAGCTACAAAAAAGAATAAATTCACTTCGACATAGATATCCCCAAACCAAAACCAATCCACAACTCCACCCCACTCCAACAAACGTGTTCATGCACATAAAAAAGTTGAAATACACAACAAAACTGTTGGCTGTTACAAGAAATGGGAATTTGAAGAAAGCATTTCTATGTCATGTATTCCTATAATATATGAATTTAGGGCAACTATATATAGGCTGCTTATAATCAGAATGGAAACTGAAATATAGAGCTGGCCAGGTGTGGTGGTGAATGACATTAATCTCTCAGAGGTACTACGAACTTCTGTTTAGATTACTTTCATACATTAAACAAGTTATTTATTGTGTATAATAATCTTCACTTTATTGAAATTTTTTTTTTAATTTGGTTTTTTTAGAGATAGGGTTTCTCTGTATAGCCTTGGCTGTCCTGGGACTCACTCTGTAGACCAGGCTGGCCTCAAATTCAGAGATCTGCCTGCCTCTGCCTCCCAAGTGCTGGGATTAAAGGCCTGCGCCACCACTGCCCAGCAACTTTATTGTATTTTTGAAATGGTGTCTTGAAATGGTAGCTCAGAGTATCACCACACCTACCTTTCACTTTCCAGTTTTCATTGTTTATAATATATAGTTTGTCAGTTGGCAATGTTGTTTAGACTCATAATTTTCCTCCCACCTCAAGACAGGGTTTCTCTGTATATGCCTGGCTATTCTAGAATTCAGTTTATAGACCAGAAATCATAGACCTTGAACTCATAGAGATTCATCTACCTGCCTCTGCCTCCCAAATGCTGCGATCAAAGGCATGCACCACCATTGCCCAGCTGTTACACATATTCTTACACATATTATTTGATTTGAAAAACAAATCCTATACTCCAATTAGATTCATTATGTATAACTAATGAATAAAGTATGAGACAAGGTTTCATGTATCCCAGGTTGGCCTCAAACTTGTTATGTAGCCAAGGATGGCCTAGAACTTTTGATTCTCCTGCCTCCTTGCTCGATTTACAAGGCATTATTGATTGAACTTAAGAGATTTGTGCACGCTACCCAATTACTCTTCCAACTGATCTACAGTCTCAGCTCAGGCTTTCTAATTAAAAACAAATATAACTTATAAATCCCTCAAAAAACTAACCAATGAAAAATATTAGTGCTGGAAATGGAAAAAAATGAGGCCCACACCCATTCATGATAGCTATAAGCAATATTTTGCTGAGCATAGTTGTCCAAACCTGTAATCCAAGCACTTGGAAGGAAGGCTAAGGTAGGAGACACTGAATTTGAGGCCAGCTTGAGTGAATTCAAGGTAAACCTAGTCTAGAATCTGAGATTCTGTTTCACAAAACCTCAAACCAAAACAAACATTTTTACACTATTTTATACAAACATAAATGTAATGCTCACAATTACAGCACTATGGTACATACACCAAACATTCCCTGTAACTTTTACCATCTACCCATATTTTGTATCTTTCCTACCTTTTTAAACCACACTACTGGTTTCTTCATTGCTAAATTAAAAATATATCTTAATTAATGTCTCAATTACTTAAAAATTTAAGGAACTAAATTCCCAGCTCCCAACATGTTAATTTATTTCTGAATTGACTACTAGGAGAACCTATACCGAGTTTGACTTAAGTAGAACATTCTTTTGAATGAGGCATCAGCCAGACAGCTCAAGTGAAGTATGTGCTGTGCAAAT
Source organism: Mus minutoides (assembly GCA_902729485.2). Taxonomy (NCBI): domain Eukaryota; kingdom Metazoa; phylum Chordata; class Mammalia; order Rodentia; family Muridae; genus Mus; species Mus minutoides. The sequence goes on along the minus strand of LR749505.1, from coordinate 4,005,185 downwards.
CTGACAATCTAAGTTTGTATCCTTGAAACCAAACTGACTCCTATCCTACCAGCCATCCTCTCACCTCCACATATGCCCACCCCCACCCTCCCAACACACACAAAAAGAATGAATGAATAAATAAATAAATAAATGCAGTAGTGGTATAAAGACAGAAATAGACCAATGAAATGAGAGATTTCAGAATCATAGTTGGATATCTATCACTTTCTCGAGACAGGGTCTATGTATGATGTGAAAGCTGGCTTCTGCTTCAGTATCCTACTGTGTTAGAACTACAGGTCACCACATCCACCCTAATTAAACAGTTATAGGAAAGCTGACTGTGGGACACTGAAAAAAGGATGCTCAAATCAGTACTAGGTATAAGGCCAATGAGTTATCCCTGCAGAGGAAAAATGGACTTTGATTCTAACGGTTCATTTAATAACTCAATTTTAAATGGTTTATGATCTAAATGTGTAATAAAACAATGAATCTCTTGGAGAAAACCAGAAAAAGCCTCATGATTTTGAAATTTGATAAACATTTTCTTGGGGACAGATTTCTTTCTTTCTTTTTTTCAAATCAGGGTGTCGCTGTGTAGCCCTGGCTGTTCTAGAACTCACTCTGTAGACCAGGCAGGCCTCAAACTCAGAGATCTACCTGTCTCTGCATCCTGGGACTAAAGGTGTGTACTACCACTGCCTGTTTCTCATAATTTATTAAACAGGCTACAAAAAGTGATAATGGTAAACTAATAAGCAGGATTAAAAATAATATGCTTACTTCCTCTGGATGGAATGCAGGAGGCAATGTTGGTGAAGGTGCAAAAGGAGGTGGAGAGATGACTTTTCTTTCCTCTAGCTGGGCCATTATTTCCTTCCGCCTTCGATGTAGCTCATCCAGACTAGGGTGGGGTTGGGGAGGAGGAAGCCGACTATAAGGAGGATCCTGGTAATTATAAGATTATTTAAAATTGACAAAGAATTCCAAAGCACATTAATTAACATTTATTTATTTATAGATAGATAGATAGATAGATAGATAGATAGATAGATAGATAGATAGATAGATAAAATTCAGGTATGAATATATACCCATCATAACATTTAGAAATATCAATATTAAAGAGAAAAAAAAAGTCAACCCAAACTCTCTCAAGATCTTCCAAATTTCCTAACTGACCAAGTCTTAGTACACAAATGAAGAATGTTTAGATTTATATTTTTGTTTTTTAAAATAATAACTTCGAATTTCAGGACCAAGAAGATGGCACAACAGGTAAAAACATTGTCTTGGCTTGCAAGCATGACAACCCTTGCAAGGCTTGCAAGGCTGATCGCTGGAAACCATGGGGCACACATGTAATCCCAGGAAGGATATGGGATGGGAGGAATAGATAGATGCTGGAACCTTACAGACAAGCTAACCTGGAATATTCTGAGAGTAGCAACAAGAAAGATCCCAGCTAGCAGCGTGGAAAGTAAACTTATCCTCAAGAGTTTTCCTCTGATCTAAGTGTGCTGTGGTACACATGTACCTGTGCTCTCTCTCACTTAACAAGTACACATACATATACAAAAAGTAAATTAAATCTATGTGAGAAAAAAAATACAGCATACCCTGGGGTATGAAGGTCTGATCTGGGCTGGATGAGGAGCCACTGGGTAGTAACCCTCTACCTGCTGGTATCGTTCTCTGGACTCAGGTACATAGGACGGCACTGCTGCAGATGGAATGTCAATGGGTATAGGGCTTTCCCGGAACATCTCCTCTCTTGTATAAGACTGAGTAGGGTATACACGGCGGCCATCGTAGTGAGTTGGGTACATAGGTGGGTATTGTTGCGGCTGTGTGCCATACTGAGAGTTTATGACTCGATCTTGGAGGTAGGGTGAATAATGATCCAAGTATGGAGGACCAGGTTCAGGAGCAGATGGTGGAGGTCGGACAAAGCGGGACACACATGGCTGTGGAGTATAGTACATACCTGTACGATACAAAAGAAGAACCCAAAACAATAATGAGCTCACCTATTTTTCTATATAAGTTTTTTTTTTCCCTTTTAAAACATTAAAACACAGCTGGGCGATGGTGGCATACATCTTTAATCCCAGCACTCGGGAGGCAGAGGTAGGCAAATACCGGAGTTTGAAGCAAGCCTGGTCTACATAGCAAGTTCCAGAACAGTCAGGATATACAAAGAAACCAAAAACCAAACCCAAAAACATTAAGACACTTAAGTATTAATAATCTACTTATTTTTGATAAACTTTCGTACTACTTGTATAGTTACAATAGCTTTGAGACAATTAGAAAGCAAATATTTCCCTTAGGGCCAGGAGCGCAGCTCAGTGTTTGCCTGGAATTGGCAAGGTCCTGAAATTCAATCTCAGGGAAAACCTCTTTTTCTACCAATTAACAAATAATTATTGAAAATAAATGGAAAAGATCAATATACATATAGTCAAAAATAGTAGACTGATCCTTTCTTCTAGTTTGTCTTAATGTAATGCAGTTACTGGAAATTAAAAATTAAATTCCACAAGCATCCTTGAAACTCAGGTTCTACTTTAGTTTTAACTCTGTGGATTTTCATATCCAAGTTTGCATGCATATTAGACAAGCACTCTACTACTGGGCTAGATGCTTAGCCCCCTTTTAAATAGTTCATTTTGAGATAGGGTCTTCTGAAGACTACCGTCCTTGAACTCACTCTGTAGCTCAGGCATGCCTAGAACTTGAGATGTTCCTGCCCCAGGTTCCTCAGTAGCTGGAATTACAGACCTACTCTTCCAGGCTCTGATACTATAGAGTTTCAACTTCAAAACTATTTTTTTTTTTTATTTTGCTTTTTTGAGACAGGGTTTCTCTGTATAGCCCTGGCTGTCCTGGAACTCACATTGTAGAGCAGGCTGGCCTTGAACTCAGAAATCCACCTGCCTCTGCCTCCCGAGTGTTGGGATTAAAGGCGTGCGCAAAAACTATTATGAGCTAGAAGATATGATATGCCAAAGATCCACTTTTCATAGCAATTATGGCAGTATGCACAAGTTCCAGCCAGAAAAAATAAATCCTAGCATAGAGGAGGAAAGGGGAACATGCAGTCCTACCACTAGCTGAGAAACTATTAGCATTTGATAACTGTTGGAAGAGGGAGAGTCAATTTTTCTTACTGATGTGACCCCTTGTAGGCTGACCAGAGCAGGTCCCACTCCCAGGATTAGCTGGGCAACATAAACTGAACTTGATGGAGAAAAAGAAATAACAACAACACTCAGCCTCCAACTTGTGTAGAAAGGGATGGGAGGTGGTAAGGGGAGGCACTGCGAGAAATGTGTTCAAGTATACTGCATGAAACGCTCAGCACTTTGATGTATACAGAGTGGCTTCTCTGGCTCTAGAGTTCTTTCTTGAGACAAGAGCTCTAGCAGTATATTTCCCAGAAACTCCACTTAAGGCAGAAGGTTTTATCTCTGCTCTCTACATCTAACAAAGTAGTGATTTTCTAGGACACATTTCATAAAGACTTAGCTTAAGTCTGCATCCCTAGTGCTTCCATCAACATGGAAAGAACCCACTCCTCCACTAAATCTTTTAATGCTTAATATAGCTACAAAGATTTCTGCTTTTGTAACTGAACTCTCCTCTTAAGAGTATAAAGCTACACATTGGCTGCCTGAACAAAAACATATATATTTTTTCGAGAGATTAAAAAAATCAAGTCAGATTCTTTTATAACCACTATAAGTCATGTTATAACAATCAAAATCTATTCCTATGCTAGATGCCTGCAATCTCAGCACTTAGGAGGGTGAGGCAAGTTCATTCCAGGCCAGTCTGGTATATATACTGCAAGCAACGCTGTCTCAGAAAACCAACTAATCAACCAATAAATAAACAATAACAAAACAAAAACAAAAAAACAAAAATAGCCTCTAATTCTGATGAGATTCAATACTTTAGTTTGAAATAAATATCACTCAGTATTCCCTTTAATCTTTTGTTTTGCTCTATCTGGTTGTAAGACAGGGTCTTACTAAACTGTCCTGGCTATCCTGGAACTATGTAGATCAGGCTTCTGGATCAGATCTGCCTCTGCCTCCTGAGTGCTGGGATCAAAGGATCAAAGTGTACAAGCACACACACTTTACTATTAAGCTGACCCTGTACTACAGAACCTCTAAAGCAGTAGTTCTCAGCCTTCCTAACACTGCAACCCTTTAATACAGTTAGTCCCTCATGTTGTGGTGACTCTCAACCATAACATTATTTTTGTTGCTACTTCATGACTAATTTGCTACTGTCACGAATTGTAATGTAAATATTTTGGAAATAGCTTTTCTAAAGGGTCACAACAAACAGATTGAGAACCACTGCTCTAAAGACTTGTATGCAGCACCTTTTCAAAGCCAATATCAGTAATTAAAGGAAAGGAAATCTGTAAATTTAGTTTGCATCCACTACTTTTTTTTTTTATTCTTGGGAAAAAAAGTTTGGTTAACCTTACTCAGTATATTTGCTCAGTAAATGTTAATCCTTCTTTAAAATAAATAAATTTATCTTTTTTATCTATATGATAAATTTGAGTGACTAAAATACATTTATTAGACAACTTTAAGCAGGCAAAGACATTTAGTTGATCATGAAAACCTCAGTTTTCCAAATATTAAAAATATTTTATCTAAAGGAAGCCACTGTGTAAATGATCACTCATGACAGAATAAGGAAATGAATAATATAAATGAAAGATCTTTACCCTGCTGATAAGGTGCTGTCTCAAAAGCTGGGGCACTTCCTCGAGGATCCTGATAATAAACATCTGCTTGTTGTGCTGGATATAGCTGAGAACCTCGAGGTACCATCTGAATTGGTTTGGTGACAGGCATGGGAGGCAGATCTGTTGGTCCCCTTGGAGGTACAGGATGTGGATTCACAGGTAAGGCAGAAATACTCTTAGGGGCAGATTCCAGCCTAAGGGAGCAAAATTATACAAGACAAGTTTAAAGTCTCTAAAATATACTTTTAATATACATTAAATGTTTCATATAAAAAGACTGCCAGTACTTGGAAAATTGATCTATTTGAATATCAATCTCTTCTACAAATTTAAAGGAATTAATCTTCCTTTAATAAAATCATCAGTGCAGAAAAAAGTAAGTAAAAGCCAATAAATCAAAGGCAAACATTTTATTTTCTGGGCCAGGATGTAGCTCAGTTGGTGGATTTAATCCCTAGCACAACATAACTGGGCATGGTGCTGCTGGCCTGCCATTCCAGTACCTGGAGGTGCCGGCAGGAAGCTTCAAAGTCATCTTTGGCTTTGAAGTAATAAGTTAAAGGACAGACTTTAACTCAAAACAGAAGAACAAACAATAACACCAAGGATCCACTGGGGTTAGAACCAAACTCTTCTTTCACTCTACTCAGTTTACAAGGAAGAAACTTGAAGACGTACAGGTCAGGAGGGGACCCCGGAGCACTGCTGCTCAGGTGGTCTAGCTTTACTGGTTTCAGAGAAGAATCAAAGCTGGGGTCTGTCCCACGTGGAATCAGTTGTGTCACTGTGCTCCCTGACGATACAATTCCATTTGGGAGTGCAGGAGGTTTTCTGTTAGACAAGTCCACTGCACTTTCATCGGAAAGTATAGGTGCTGAAGGCAGGCCCACCTCATTAAGTTGACCCAAAGAGGCACTCAAGGGTCTTCTGGGAACCAGACGTTTGTTCATTTTACGAAATCTGTATGAAGAGCAAATGTTTCAACTACAAACACATCACACAGTTGGTAAGAAGCAGTTAAAATTGTTAAAAAGAACCAGAACTTTTTGTGTGTGTGGAAATAACTCATTTTGACATCTAGTTGATAAAATAGAGCTTCCCATTTATAAGAACAATATAATGAAAACTAAAAAAAACTTTTAAGAAATGTACTAATTCATAAATATTTCCTAAGTGTTGAATTCTACATTCTTTTTAAAGATTTATTTTATGTATGTGAGTACTCTATTGCTATTTCTGTCTTCAGACACACCAGAAGAGGGCATCAGATCCTAATTCAGATGGTTGTGAGCCACCATGCACTTGCTGGGAATTTAACTCGGATTTCTGGAAGGACAGCCAGTGCTCTTACCCACTGAGCCATCTCTCCATCACCAGCCCCTCTTATTGTGTTTCTTAAAGCCAACAAATCATTCCCTCTTCCAAAGTCTGTGTTTCATGGTTTTCATACTTACTTTTCCAGTTCTTCCTGTGAATGTGCAAACGTACAGCTGGCACCACGAGGACATCCTCCCCTTTGCTTCATATCTCGACACATGTATGTTTTGTATTTGCTATGCTGTGGAGGCTAAGGCCAAGATCAAAACATCAGACATAAAACAAAACATACAGTAACAAATGTAAATTTTGTGTTTTCCACTTAGGATTCCTACAGCACAGAATTTAAGCTAATTCACATATTTATCTAAACTACTCAGAGCAATACTATGGAAGGAGAAAAATAAGAGTTCATAATGAAATTATAATTATTCATGATTACTTTGGGGAGTGTCAGAGGACAATTTTGTGGAGCTGGTTCTTTTCCTTACACTTTTACCTAGGTTCTAGGATTGAACAGAGGATGCCTAGCTTGAATGAAGCTTCTGCCTACTGAGAGACCTTTCCAGGTCCAAAATTAAAATTTAAAAGTAGTTCTAACAGGGGCTCACGGTTAAAAGCACTGGCTGCTCTTCCAGAGGACCTGGACTCAATTCCCACGGCCCATATGGCAGCTCACAATGATCTAGAACTCCAGTTCCAGGAAATAAGACACCTTCTTCTGGCCTCCACAGGAACCAAGCATATGTATGTACATGTAGATAAAACACCCACACACACTACATAGACCACATCAGAGAAGTTTCTCAGGGTAGTGGGTAGGGAATAACACAGAAACTCACAGTTGGTCACAGTGCAGGCGACTGTGGAATGCTCAGTTACAAACAGGACATCTCTGTCACATGCACACTTGGTGACCAAGGCTTAGAGACTCTCATCATGGATGAGAGGTCTGGCATAAAGACTGTAGAAGCCAGAGGTCAGGGAGGACCAGAGCAAAACAGTGTCTTCTAGACATGACAAGACAGATAAACTCATAAACTCTCAGCAGGAGTTCAATAACCTAGACCTTGATCTCTATGAGATGTTCTTTCTGCCAAGTAACTCAAAATCCTTGAAATCCTGAAGAGAGAATCTCAGGTGCAGAAGATTCAATAGAGAACATGGGCACAACAATCAAAGAAAATGCAAAATGCAAAAAGATCCTAACTCAAAACTTCCAGGAAATCCAGGAAATCCAGGACACAATGAGAAGACCAAACCTACGGATAATAGGAGTAGATGAAAAAGAAGATTTTCAACTTAAAGGGCCAGCAAATATCTTCAACAAAATAATAGAAGAAAACTTCCCAAACCTAAATAAAGAGATGACCCATGAACATACAAGAAGCCTACAGAACTCCAAATAGTCTGGACCAGAAAAGAAATTCCTCCTGACACATAATAATCAAAACAACAAATGTACTAAATAAAGATAGAATATTAAAAGCAGTAAAGGAAAAAGGTCAAGTAACATATAAAGGCAGGCCTATTAGAACTACACCAGACTTCTCACCTGATACTATGAAAGCCAGAAGACCCTGGACAGATGTTATACAGACCCTAAGAGAACACAAATGCCAACCCAGGATACTATATCCAGCAAAACTCTCAATTACCATAGATGGAAAAATCAAAGTATTCCATGATAAAACCAAATTCACACAATATCTTTCCACGAATCCAGCCCTAGGAAAACAAGGACGGAAACTACACCCTAGAAAAAACTAAAAAGTAATCCTTCAACAATCCTAAAAGAAGACAGCCCCAAGAACAGAACCCCAACTTTAACAACAAAAATAACAGGAAGCAACAACTATTTTTCTTTAATTTCTCTTAACATCAATGGACTCAATTCCCCAATAAAAAGACATAGACTAACAGACTGGCTACACAAACAGGACCCAACGTTTTGCTACTAACAGGAAATGCACCTTAGGGAAAGAGACAGACACTACCTTAGGGTGAAAGGCTGGAAAACAGTTTTTCAAGCAAATGGTCAGAAGAAAAAAGCTGGAGTAGCCAATCTAATATCGAATAAAATCGACTTTCAACCCAAAGTTATAAAAAAANAACATTCTCATGGAAACTGAACAACACCCTACTCAATGATTCCTTGGTCATGGATTAAATAGAGAAAGAAATTAAAGACTTTCTAGAGTTTAATGAAAATGAAGCCACAATATACCCAAACTTATGGAACACAATGAAGGCAGTCCTAAGAGGAAAACTCATTACCCTGAGTGCCTCCAAAAAGAAACTAGAGAGAAAATACACTAGTAGCAGGACAGTACACCTAGAAGCTCTAGAACTAAAGGAAGCAAATTCATCCAAGAGGGAGGAAATAATCAAACTCAGGGCCTAAATCAACCAAGTAGAAACAAAAAGAACTATTCAAAGAATCAACCAAACCAGGAGCTGGTTCTTTGAGAAAATCAACAAGAGAGATAAACCCTTAGCCAGACTCACTAGAGGGCACAGGGACAGTATCTTAATTAACAAAATCAGAAATGAAAAAGGAGACATAACAACGGGACCTGAGGAAATCCAAAACATCATCAGATCCTACGACAAAAGGCTATACTCAACAAAGTTAGAAAACCTGGATGAAAATGGGCAACTTCCTAGACAGATACCAGGTACCAAAGTTGATCAGATTAACGATCTAAACAGTCCAATTTCCCCTAATGAAATAGAAGCAGTCATCAATAGTCTCCCAACCAAAAAAAGCCCAGGACCAGATGGGTTTAGTGCAGAGTTCTATGAGACATTCAAAGAAGACCTAATTCCAACTCTCCTCAAACTATTCCACAAAATAAAAACAGAAGGTACTCTACCCAATTCATTCTATGAAGCCACAATTACTCTGATACCTAAACCACACAAAGATCCAACAAAGAAAGAGAACTTCAGACCAATTTCCCTCATGAATACCTATGCAAAAATACTCAATAAAATCCTCGCAAACCGAATCCAAGAACACATCAAAACGATCATCCATCCTGACCAAGTAGGCTTCATCCCAGGAATGCAGGGATGGTTTAATATATAGAAATCCATCAACGTAATCCACTATATAAACAAACTCAAAGACAAAAACCACATGATCATCTCCTTAGATGTTGAGAAATCATTTGACAAAATTCAGCACTCATTCATAATAAAAGTCTTGGAAAGAGCAGGAATTCAAGGCCCATACCTAAACATAATAAAAGCAATATACAGCAAAGCAGTAGCCAAAATCAAAGTGAATGGAGAGAAACTTGAAGGAATCCCACTAAAATCAGGGACTAGACAAGGCTACTCACTTTCTCCCTACCTATTCAATATAGTACTTGAAGTCCTAGCCAGAGCAATTCTACAACAAAAGGAGATCAAGGGGATACAAATTGGAAAGGAAGAAGTTAAAATATCACTGTTTGCAGATGATATGATAGTATATATTAGGGACCCCCAAAATTCCACCAGAGAACTTCTAAACCTGATAAACAGCTTCAGTACAGTAGGTGAATATAAAATTAACTCAAACAAATCAATGGCCTTTCTACACACAAAGGATAAAAGGGCTGAGAAAGAAATTAGGGAAACAACACCCTTCACAATAGTCACAAATACTATAAAATACCTTGGTGTGACTCTAACTAAGGAAGTGAAAGATCTGTATGACAAGAACTTCAAGTCTCTGAAGAAAGAAATTGAAGAANATCTCAGAAGATGGAAAGATCTCCCATGCTCATGGATTGGCAGGATTAATATAGTCAAAATGTCTATCCTGCCGAAAGCAATCTACAGATTCAATGCAATTCCCATTAAAATTCCAACTCAATTCTTCACTGAGATAGAAAGGGCAATTTGCAAATTCATCTGGAATAATAAAAAACCTAGGATAGCAAAAACTATTCTCAATAATAAAAGAACCTCTGGGGGAATCACCATGACTGACATTAAGCTGTACTACAGAGCTATTGTGATAAAAACTGCATGGTACTGGTACAGCAACAGACAGATCAATGGAATAGAACTGAAGACCCAGAAATGAATCCACACACCTATGGTCACTTGATCTTTGACAAGGGAGCTAAAACCATCCAGTGGAAAAAGGACAGCATTTCCAACAAATGGTGCTGGCACAACTGGCTGTTAGAATGTAAAAGAATGCGAATTGATTCATTCTTATCTCCTTGTACAAAGCTTAAGTCTAAGTGGATCAAAGACCTCCACATAAAACCAGAGACACTGAAATTTATAGAGAAAGTAGGGAAAACCCTCGAAGATATGGGCACAGGGGAAAAATTCCTAAACAGAACACAATGGCCTGTGTGGTAAGATCAAGAATCGACAAATGGGACCTTATAAAATTGCAAAGCTTCTGCAGGGCAAAAGACACTGTCAGCAAGACAAAAAGGCCACCAACAGATTGGGAAAGAATTTTACCAATCCTAAATCTGATAGGGGACTAATATCCAACATCTACAAAGAGCTCAAGAAGCTGGACTCCAGAAAAATGAATAACTCCATTAAAAAATGAGATACAGAGCTAAACAAAGAGGAATTCCGAATGGCGGAGAAACACCTGAAAAAATGTTCAACATCCTTAATCATCAGGGAAATGCAAATTAAAACAATCTTGCGATTCCACCTCACTCCAGTCAGAATGGCTAAGATCAGTAATTCAGGTGACAGCAGATGCTGGCGAGGATGTGGAGAAAGAGGAACACTCCTCCATTGCTGGTGGGATTGCAAGCTTGTACAACCACTCTGGAAGTCAGTCTGGCGTTTTCTCAGAAAATTGGACATAGTACTACCGGAGGATCCAGCAATACTTCTCCTAGGCATATACTCAGATGTTCCAACTGGTAAAAAGGACACATGCTCCACTATGTTCATAGCAGCCTTATTCATAATAGCCAGAAGCTGGAAAGAACCCAGATGTCCCTCAACAGAGGAATGGATACAGAAAATGTGGTACATTTACACAATGGAGTACTATTCTGCTATTTAAAAAAACGAATTTATGAAATTCTTGGGCAAATGGATGTATCTGGAGGATATCATCCTTAGTGAGGTAACCCAATCACAAAAGAAGTCATTGGATATGCACTCACTGATAAGTGGATATTAGCCCCAAAACTTAGAATACCCAAGATACAATTTGCAAAATATGAGAAAATCAAGAAGGAAGACCAAAGTGTGGATACTTCATTCCTCCTCTGAATAGGAAACAAAATACCCATGAAAGGAGTTACAGAGACAAAGTTTAGAGCTAACAGGAAAGGATGGACCATCCAGAGACTACCCCACCGGGGGATCTATCCCATAATCAGTCACTAAACTCAGACACTATTGCATAGGACAGCAAGAGTTTGCTGAAGGGACCCTGATATAGCTGTCTCATATGAGGCTATGCCAGTGCCTGGCAAATACATAAGTGGATGCTCACAGTTATCTATATGATGGAGCACAAGGCCCACAATGGAGAAGCTAGAGATAGAACCCCAGGAGCTGAAGGGGTCTGCAACCCTATAAGAGGAACAACAATATGAACTAACTAGAACCCCCAGAGCTCGTGTCTCTAGCTGCATATGTAGCAGAAGATGGCCTAGTCGGCCATCATTGGGAAAAGAGGCCCCTTGGTATTGCAAACTTTTTATGCCTCAATATAGGGGAACGCCAGGGCCAAGAAGTGGGAGTGGGTGGGTAGGGGATCAGGGCGGTGGGGGGGGGGGGAGAGGGAACTTTTGGGATAGCATTTGAAATGTAAATTAAGAAAATATCTAAAAAAAAATTGAAAACAAAAAACAAACAAACAAACAAAAAGCTTGCATAATTTGGTCAAATAATTTGGGTAATGGTCTTTATGCTCATTCAGTGGGATTACCAGAGGATTATGTGAGACCTTGTCTCTCACAAAAAACAAAACCAAAAAGACTTTTGAAACGTATACTCCTCTAATATTTGGTTAGTGTTCATATAACATAAAGCTGGCTCCTAAGAAAAACCACAAAATGTGGGCCAACAAGATGGTTTAGTGGGTGATGCAGCCAAAGCTCCAGGACCCACAAGGCTGTCCTCTCACCTCTACACATATACAAGAAGAAGTGGAAAACAACACTTCTTTTTAAAATTAGAAGACGGTTTGGCACATAGTATAATAAATAATTATTAGTGAAATTCTTTAAAATACTAACACAGAAAAAAAAATCTACAAATATTTGAAAAGTACTAGCGATATTTTTTGGTATCAAAAAGTGACATTATCAAGCTGAAATGTAACATTAAATTACTTAAGAAAAATTAAAACACTAATTGCTACCTATACACACTTACAGTGTCTATAGCCAGAATCTTTTTGTAAAGCAAAGCAATTAAAAAAATTATTTTATAAGGATGGATGTTTTACCAGAGGCCAGAACAGGGCATCTGATTCACTGATTCCCTTGGAACTGGAGTTACGGGAGGTTGTGAACCACTATGTTGGTGCTGGGACTTGAACTGGGTTCTCTTAAAAAAGCAGCCAGTTCTCTTAACCATGGAGTCTCTCTCCAGCCACTATAGTCAGTCTTAAAATATTCATAACTTTTTTTTTCTTTGTATCTATACCTACAGTGGCCAGTTTCTTATTATCATTCTTTGCTTTGTATCTATACCTACAGTGGCCAGTTTCTAGGTATACCCAAAGTTGCTTATCTGAACATTTCAAATAGTAACCCCTTACCTGTTGTTGATCTGCTCCTTTTTTGCTGTGGTTCTGGATATAATCAACCAATCCATGTACTACTGTACGTACAGCAACCAGTCCATTTTCTAGCTGTTCCCATGTTGGAGGAGGAGCATCTATAAAATTAAAAATTAAACAAAACCTATAATCTTATGCAGAGTTTTATCCAATATTAAACTAGTGTAATCAAGTTCATTGTTTTGCAGCTTTCAGACACTTTTTCATCTGTGATGATTAGTGACGCTGACTTAAAAGGTCCTGGAATCGGCAGCGACAGGTCTCTAGGTATGCACCTGTGCTGGATAGTCTTGATTATGGTAACTTTTACAGAAATATCTTACTTACCTGTATCATTCATCCCCCTCTGTTTCTTGATTGTGAATGTGATATAAGCTGCTTCAAGCTCTTGCTGCCTTGACTTGCCTGCTATAATAGACTGTACTGTGAGCTGAAATAACCCTTTTCTCTTAAATTGCTTCCAAACACACCACACACACACACACCACACACAGGTTGTGGGGAGGTGACCTGGTAAACTTGACAAATTAGGTTTGACTAGAATGGTGGAGACAAATGACTGATCAGAGTGAATTAAGACAGTGCTATAGAACTGGAGATGTCGTCCAGGGGCAGAATGTCAACAGTTTATCTATTGTTATTGTAAGAGAATCTTGTTATTGTAAGAGAATCTACCAGCCAGCTGTAGGAGATACATTAATATGGTGGCAAGCATTTCTTTTTTAATAATTCAGGATGCTAATTAATAAAGATGAGGGAAAATAATTGCTATACCCCCTGCCCCCAAATGAAAAGGTATGATTTGATAAAGCCATTTTGGGACCAGATCTGTAAACATGGAGTGATGAAAATTTAAGAGGGTCTGAAAGACAGAGTCATCCTATAAGCTACAAAGGCATATGTGGAGATATGATTTACTCTGCAGCAATAGGTAACCTGAACTGACAGCATCAGAGTAGTGAAAATTGAAAACATTGAGTCTCAGAGGAAAGGACTAAAGCTATCATTTAGGAATAAACAGGAAGTGTGGGTCACAGGAAATTATGAAAAAAAACCCCAGATAAATCCATGTCTCAAAAGGTATGTAGGACAGGTGAAAGAACATGCAAAAAAGGTAAAAGAAACATAGCTAGAAGAGCAGGCATCAAAGATGACTCACTTTGAGCCATCATCAGACAGAGGCTGCTGAGTATCAGGAAGCTCTGGGGAAATGGTCTACAGTGACAGCAGCATTGGCCTCAGAGCTCTTGGGGAATCTACTTTATACAGAGGTTAACACTTGAGGCTACGAATCAAAAGGGATGGGGTGGGGTGGGGTGGAGTAGTGCAAATAAAAACAAAGCACAAGTTTATATGTATCAAAGAAGAGGCATACAATTAGTGACTGCTGGAAACACACAAAGTAATTTGAGGACTCAGAAGTCATATCTGGAAGGAGCGACTAGGAAACTATAGTAAGCAGTTTGTAGACTCAGTTCCATAGTAGGAGTGAACTCTGAGAGGATAGCAGCTGAAATACTGTTCAAGTAACAGGTCATTAGGTATATTTTCAGGCCAAGAAGGGGTGAGAAAGAAATGCCCAAGTAAAGGCTAAGAAAGAGAATAATGAATAGAGCAAGGTATTATGAGAAGATGGGATAATGGAAATGCAGCCAAAGAAAAGCTGAAAAAGCTACTTTGGGAAACTTTAGAGGAATGTAACGAAAGATAACTGAAGAACCAAGCAGTACTGAGGGACACATAAACAGTCCACTAACTTCTCTTAGCTTTACCTGGACTAGGGTCAATATTTGCTAGTAGCTCCAAATGGGGTCTTAGTCGGTTCAAATTCGCTGGGTCTCCAGTCCGCTGGAGAGCAATTGTTAGCTCCTGAACGCTCTGTGCAAATGAGGCAGGGGTCTGCAACTTAAAAGGAAAGTAAACATCAATTTTCCAAAAGTCCAGATAACCCTTTTAAACCACAGTTTATTTACACCTTCATTTTTGCAGTTTATTAAATTTACTTTGTATCTATCTACCTAACCTATGCTGTGGCCAGACTGAAACACCTGCTATCTAGAGATCTTTCTTTCTATCCAGTTTGGTACATGTGTACAATACTATGTTCTGTCTGTTATGATATTCTTCAGATAGAAGGTCTTTATACTACTTAGGTTCTTGGTAGTCTTTCCATATACCTGAAATTTAGAAGTATAATCTAGAGATATATGTCAGATAATAGTAAGAACAATGCCACTGAATAGTCATACTGAATGAGTTCAAGTTCTTGAGACCAAATATCAGAGCACTAAATATATAAACTGTACAAACTAAATTTCATATATTAAAGTCTAAATAATTTCAAATATCTAATACAGTTGAAAAAAAATCCTGTTATGATTTGATTGCAGGACACAGAGAGATCAAACTGGAAAAGATGTGGAATCTTCCTCCCTCTTGACTAGCTTTCATGTTTCCATATGGCTCTATGCAGGGTGCTGTGGGGAGATAAGTCAATAATGGTCTCACCCATCAGCTTCCCTGCCCAGATAAAAGGTGCTCATCAAGGTAATGTGGTATGAAAGTTATTGGGATAACCAAGAAGCTTTTAAAACTGGAATATGGGCTGTTCTACATCTGGTATTCATATATGGCATTTTAAACCTGTTAAAAGCCAATGACCAAGAAGGTCACAGGTCCTATGGGTGAATCTACTTGTTTTATTAGATGGACATGTCATCAAGCTGCCTCAATATTTTTGTTTATGCTTATAGATCAATGCTTTTCTCAGCCCTGCTTGGAGATATTTCTTTCCTCATGAATAGCAGTTAGTTTAGAGACTCATAACTGGTCAAAGTTCTGAGAATAAATGACTGTTGAATATTCAGACCTAAATAGGACATCTTATCACATCATCACTACCACCACCAAAGAATACAAAAAAGGGGTGTAAAAAATGTAAAAGCTGGAGCTGGAGAGATGGCTCAGCGGTTAAGAGCACTGACTGTTCTTCCAAAGGTCCTGAGTTCAAATCCCAGCAACCACATGGCTCACAACCATCCGTAATGAGATTTCACACCCTCTTCTGGAGTGTCTAAAGACAGCTACAGTGTACTTACATATAATAAATAAATAAATCTTAAAAAAAAAAAAAAGAATATAAAAGCTGAAGAATGGGAAGAAGCGCTGTGAACTGTCTTCTAGACATGACATAGCTGTCCTCCTGAACTCATAGTAGCTATGGTTACCTGCACAAGATCAAGCCAGCTATCACTCCAGCTTATGAGAGACAGACTATGAGGCTCCACCCCTAGCTGAGAAGTTATTGGCAGTTGATGGTTGCCAGTGAAGAAAATGTTAAGTGTCTTTAGGGATGCTTGTACCCGTGGTACCATGTTCCAGTGGATGGCCCCAAGCTCATGTGCATGCTGATGTCACTAACTGGACTTGGAGGATTATTGTGAAAAACAAAGAGATTGTGAAGGTAGGAAGAATGTATCATTCTGAGTAGGAAAAATGAGAAAGGGCAGCTGGAGTAGACATGATCAAGATGAACTTGTCAAAGAATATTTTAAAAATATTCTGATTTAGTTTGGGATTCTTAAAGGTTGAGTATTTCTCTAAAACTTAATGAAAATTTCAGAGGGGAGACCAGGAAAGGGGACAACATTTGAAATGTAAATAAATAACCAATTAAAACAAAACAAAAAACAACAATAAAAAAATGTAATGAGACATACACTTTCACAATAAAAAGCTTGTTCTAATAAATCCCCTTCTATAAGTTCTGTTATTCTAGAGAACCATGACTAGTATGAAGGTATTCAAGGAAGAGTTATAAACAGTAAAAAGCAGAAAACAAAATAAAACTAATTTCTCAATTCTCAATCTACTAGTTTTTCAAAAACTGTCATGTTTTAGGATATCTATTATAGTGGTCTTTATATCAAAACAGATAGTTGATAAAAACATGGTTACTGAAAATTTTATCAAATTCATCATGAGAGGTAATATTTAGTCTATGTAAAATTATTCTAAGTGGGAATCATAAAGCCACAAGGTACACATCTGGAAGATCATGCATTAAAAGCTCCTATATAAAATTAAAAGGCATTTGGAAGCAGGGTTAGGGGCTGGAGATGGCTCAGTGGTTCAGAGCACTGGCTGCTCTCCTAGATACAGTTTGATTCCCAGCACCCACATGGTAGTATGCAAGTATCTGTAACTCCAGTTCCAGGAAACACAAAGTCCTCAAGAGTCTTTGGGCAATAAAGGAAGAGATGATGACAAGGACCATGAGAGAGCGCTGGTTGAAGGACTGTAACACTATTGTCATTTTGATAGGACTAGCTATGTCATATTATCTGGACACACTGAATCTCATTTACAGAACCCTGACATATACTATTTATGATAATATTCATTTGTTAAATAAAATAACTACAAAATAATAATTATCAAGACTCCAAAATCAGTTATGAAGTAAGGGACAATAGAGACACTACCTTGTCAATAATAGACTGCATATGAGATTTGTGAGACTGATCCCCATAAAGCAGAGAGGACCACTGGTCTGGTGCAATCCTTAAGCCAGCTTCCATAGCGATCTGTACTATCTGGGAGTCATGCTCTCGCCTCAGAGCTTCATAAGTCCGAAATTCTTCTTTCAGTTGCATCAAAGATGAGTCTTCATCACGTTTGGTGACCTAAAATGACACATACACACAAAAATCTAGTAACTGACAAAAGCCTCATACTTTATATAAACACATATAGACAAAATAATTATGATTAAAAAAAATCCAATTTATTGTGTGTCTTGGTTTGATGTGTACCATATATAGCAGGCATACACAGAGGAGAACTCCCAGGAAGCACATGGCTCAGCAGGTAAAGGCATGTGCTGCAAAGCCCCAAAACCCACATAAAAGTGGAAGGAGAAAACCAAGTCTACAAAATTGTGTTGTATCTGCTATGTGCACCATGGCATGGATGTGTGCGCGCGCGCGCGCGCGCGCGCGCACACACACACACACACACACACACACACACACACACACACACACGATTAGAGGCTTGAGAGATGGCTCAGAGCTTAAGAGCAGTTGCTAGTCTTTTAGAGAACCCAAGTTAGGTTCCTAGCATTCTTGTCAGGTGGCTTATAAACACCTGTAACTTCAGCTTCAGAGAATATGACACACACATGGCATATACTCACATATATACATAAACTAATAACTAAACAAAATGACTAGTGAATGACTTAACATCAGAATTTAAATTTTTTTTCTAGAGCCATCAATATGGATCAGTGGGTAAAATTACCTGCTGCCAAACCTAATTGACTCAAGTTCAATTCCTGGGATCCATAAGGAGAGAACCAAGACTCACAAGCTGTCCTCTTAACTCCACATGCACACGGTGACACAGGCATACCCATCTACCACTGATCCCCCACATTATACAAAATAAATCAAATTTTATAAAATAATAATTTATTATAAAGTAAAATTTAGTAATAAATTTTTATACCTAGACACTGTGGCATACAACTATAACTGAGGCAGAAAGATTGTCATCTAGGCCAGCCAAACTACAAAGTGAGTCTGTCTCAATAACAGTAACAACAAAGTTCCATTTCAAAACTTGCTTATGCTTTATTGGTTGACTGTGATACTAGGAACTCACTCAGGGTATCACACACTAGGAAAGGACTCTACCTAAAAAAACTTCTTATAATTTGTATCTGTTTCTGTTAGTAGAGAACATATAACATGGAAAGCATACAGATATTCTGAATATTCTAAACTATATTCAGTGAGAAATTACTTTATTCTTTCTAACCATTACAATAAATGTGAAATGCTATATTTAGAAAAACTCAGAACTGGAGAGAGTAATTTTGGTTACTAGTCAATACAAAAAATTGAAACCCCCTTTCACTACAGTATTAGTTGAATTATAGTGATTTGAGGAATGAAAGTATTGGTTATAGGATATATCAAAAGAAAGAAAATTTTATTTTAAGAAGATTTAAAGAGGATTATTGTGAAAAACAGATAAATAAAGCAGATAAACAGTAAGTGACGCCTGATGAATATCAATGTCTAAGGCAGTGCAGATTAAGATTAATTCAAACTGGCATATGAGAGTATGTCCAGCATTATCATTTACATTGAAGCCAGATGGTGAATTGAAATCTAGGACTGTGCAATTGCATAAGGAACAAACTTTAAAAAATGTTCTTACTGCTTCAGTGACTCTGGGCCAATTTTACTTACAGTCTTGGTGAGTGTTGGCTAGTTTTGTGTGAAAATGCTTCCACTAGAATGGTGCATAAGCAAGCCTGTGATACATTCTCTTGATCAATAACTGATGTGGGAG
This sequence comes from Mus minutoides, assembly GCA_902729485.2. Taxonomy (NCBI): domain Eukaryota; kingdom Metazoa; phylum Chordata; class Mammalia; order Rodentia; family Muridae; genus Mus; species Mus minutoides. The sequence goes on along the minus strand of LR749505.1, from coordinate 3,985,968 downwards.
GGCCTAGCCCACTGTGGGCCGTGACACCCCTGGGCTGGTGGTCATGGTGCTAAGAAAGCAGGCCGAGTGAGCAGCACTCTTCTATGGAGTGATTCATTTTCTGTCTTGAACTCTGACAATGATGGACTGTGGCGCATGAATGGGCATGCAAAATAAATTCTTCCCCAAACTGCTTTTGGTCATGGTGTTTATCACAGTAATAGAAACCTTAACTAAGTAGAAATCCTAACTAAGACAGAGGGAATAAAAATGAGTAATCTCTTCATATAAATTTAATGGGTGAAACTGTATTTCAGCAATATAGTACTTGTCTAACATGTGCAAGGCTCTAGGTTCAGTCCCTAACAGTGCAAACAGACAGGTCAAAACCAAAACCAAACAAACCAAACCGAGGATGTAACTAGAGCATATACACTGTGCCTTCTTTAAGAAAGAAAAAAATGCTGCTATTTCCTGAAAAGTACTGGCAATTTTTTTTAAGATCCAAATTTAATGCTTAAGTTTGGAGACATGGCAAACTTAACTAGACATGTTTCAAGCTGAACTAGAGTTTAGGTTGATACCTTGAAGCAGGAGGCTCTGTAGAGGAGCTGAACAACATGCCCAATGCTGGTTTTAGAGGCTTGAGGAAAACGTGGCTCTAGTCTTTGCACCACAAAGAGAACCAACACTTTCCGAGACAATGCAGAGCCATCTTCCAAGGCCAGCAAGACCAGCTTCAGAGCTTCCTCCTGCATTGCTAGGAAAAATGGTACAATTAAAATGTATGGTGAACAAAGATAAACTAAACCCATTGTCTGAAGAGCAACATAATACTATGCCATTAATAAGCAATACAATGAACTGGACACGGTGGTGCACATCTTTAATCCCAGCACTCTGAACTAGAGGCCAGCCTGATGTACAGATTGAATTCCAGGATAGCCAGGGCTACACAACAAAGCCCTGTTTCAAAAACAGACAGACAGACAGACAAACAAACCAAAACCAAACCAAGAAAAACAACAAAACCCCAAACAATATAACATATTTATAACTACATTTTAAAGCCATATTTGTGGGCAATTCTGTCATATTATAATAAGTCAATAAGTGATTAATACACAGAAAAACATTTTTAATGACTAATAAAATGAATAAACTTTTGTTATCAAGAAAAAAGTCTGTGAATTCTCTGAAAAAGTATGTCAAGTAGAACAATGCTTGAAACAGAATTTAACAAAAGATGAGAGTCTGTACATTTCTAAGGATTCTTACTCTACACTTTTAGAATACCTAGGTAAGTGTAAGTAAGCAGCCAATGCAACAAACAAACTTTAAATACATACCTGGTCCAAGGAACTGGCAGCCCCTAGCTCTGACTGCTGCCCAGAGATTAGAAGAGAGTTGCTGTGGATTCTGGTGCTGGAGAATGAGCTCTGTAACTGTGCGTTCACCTAAAGATCGAGCAGCCCTCATAGCACGGATCCTGCCTTCTTCTTCCACTAGCTGGCAATGAACCAGAGTCACAAGTTTCCTCTGCATGGGGCGACTCAGAACACTCTGAGTTGTGCTGTTCAGACCCACACCTGGAGGAGAGAACAGACAGCTATTTCTAGGTTTACAATGCAATTTTACAATCCAGGAGCACTTCCTCTGGAGTGGCTTCTTTGTGGGCTAGTTCTCGGTCTCATGAGCATATTTAAAGTAAATAATAAACCAACAGCTTGTATATCCACACCTAGCACTTGAGAGGCAAGGGTAGCTAGATCTCTGAGTTTGAGGCCAGCCTGGTCTACAGAGTGAGTTCCAGGGCAGCCAGAGCAACACAGAGAAACCTTGTCTCAAAACATCAAAATAAACAAACAAGTAATTAAGTAAATAAAACCATATAACAACATTTAAAAAGTAAAGCAAATGTATGTAGATAGATATCACTCATTAAGGCATTCAGAACACTATTACTCATTTTAATCATAGAAGAAAAACTGACAGAAAACAGCAATTAATCCAAGACCCAAATACTGTTGTTCTAATGGTTCTGGCATATTATTACAGGTTGATCTTACTAATAGTTAATAGCAGGCTCTTTCTGGACGGTAACAACAACTTCCATTTCCTTACTGTTTACTACAAATACAACCTAAAACTAGACAAAGAATCAGAGTTTATCGAATAAGAGCAGGGGATACAGTTGCTAGAATGCATAACCCCTGGGCTTAATTCGCAGCACTCCCCAAACGTCTCTACCTCCCAGAAGTTTAAAGCTATCCTTGGCCATAAAGCAACTTTAAAGCCAACCTGGGCTAAATGAGACCCCATCTTCAAAGGAAACAAAAACAAAAATGTCAAAAAAAAAAAAAAAAAAAGGAAAGCCCTTCTAAATCACATTTCTATAGCTATTCATATTTCCAACACCACACGAACTCTGGATTTAGTACTACTTTATATGATGTGGTTTATAATGTTATCTAGCATGAAGTAGGTTTGGCTTATGTCTTAGTCAGGGTTTCTATTCCTGCACAAACATCATGCCCAAGAAGCAAGTTGGGGAGGAAAGGGTTTATTCAGCTTACACTTCCACACAGTTATCACCAAAGAAAGTCAGGACTGGAACTTAAGCAGGTCAGGGAGCAGGAGTTGATGCAGAGGCCATGGAGGGTTGTTTCTTACTGGCTTGCTTTCCCTGGCTTGCTCAGCTTGCTCTCTTATAGAACCAAGACTACCAGCCCAGAGATGGCACCACCCACAAGGGGCCCTCCCCCTTGATCACTAATTGAGAAAATGCCTTACAGCTGGATCTCATGGAGGCATTTCCCCAACTGAAGCTCCTTTCTCTGTGATAACTCCAGCCTGTGTCAAGTTGACACAAAATTAGCCAGTACAGCTTATAATGAATCAATTCTCTTAACATTCACTAGGACTAGCTGCATAGATAGTAGGACTATATAAATCTTAAATCAACTACTGTAAAGTAGTAGAACACTTGTCTAGCACTGAAAACTAAGTAGGGGGAAAAGTAGAAATGGAAGAGAAGAGGGAGTGAGAAAGGAATGATACAGAGAAAAAGGTTTCATACATTTGTATTCATTTGTAGCTCAATTATTTTGGTAACAGAAATATCTGTAACAGGTATTTGGCCAAGTATGAATGGGGCACACCTTTAATTCTAGCACTTGAAAGAAGAGGCAGGTAGATAGATCTCTGTGAATGAGGCCAGCCTGGTCTACATAGAGTTCTGGGCCAACCAGGGCTACATAGTGACATCCTGTCTCAAAAAACAAACAAATTAACAAACAGCTGCTTGTTTAGCATAGGTTTTATAACTACATTTACCTCTCGCACTGCTGAGTGGTTTCAGGTACAACGCTAATTCTTCTACACATTTCTTGGCTTCCTCATAATGCTTTGTATCTTCAACCCCACTACACAAAGTAATGGGCTGTTGCTCAGGGATCTGGAGAACAAAAGAAATTTTTGAATGTTCCATTTATTTATATTAAATGTTTTGCTGAGTATAATTTATCCACTGATAGTATGGGTGCTTACCACATTAAAACTACTAAATTTGCTAAATGCTTTCAAACTTTTACTTGCATATATCATCCATTATTATTTCCATAAAAGCCTTATTAAAAGAATTCAAATACTATATAATTAACTGGATTGCATATATAATTCAATGATCTACAGTATTGTAAATTTACAGTTGAATAACTATAACAACTAAACTGAAAATTTCCTCATCACCCCCCCCCCCCAAAAAAAAAACACCTCATTACCTTTATTGCCCCAAGACAGGGTCTCTCTCAACTGTGCAGCCCTGGCTGACTTGGAACTTACAATGTAAACCACGCTAGCTGTTCACATTTGAAGTATAGGGATTAAAAGTGTGGTATGTATCCATACTTCCTTCTTTCTTTTTGGTGGGTATGTACAGAAACTAGAGGAAAATTTCAGTGGTTGTTTCTCATATACCTAGACACAGGGTTTTTCACTGGCCTAGAACTTGCCAAGTAGGCTAGGCTGGCTTGCCTAACCTAGGATCTTGGAGATCCCAGGGCTCTTCAGCCTTGACATTATAAGTGTGCCCACACACATCTTTTTGTAATATTTATTTAATATGAATTGGTGTTTTGCCTGCACATGTCTGTGTACCACATGTGTAAGTTACAGAAGGTTGTGAGCTGCCATGTGGGTGCTGGGACTCAAACATGGGTTCTCAGGGAGATCAGTTAGTGCTGTTAATCATGAGGTCATATCTCTAGCTTCCATACCCACTTCTCTCTGGATTCTGGGGATTAAAGATTCCATGCTTGTAAGGAAAATGCTTGATCAGTTGAGCTACTTTCTTAGTCTTCAATATTTCATTTATTTTTATTGCTAATTATGATTTCATTATTTGAATATAAGTCATGGTACTTATGTTGGCTCCAACAGATAACCTGCTTACATACCATTTAATATACTTACTACATATCACCCACTTTTTGATTTTGAGGTAGGGTCTAAACAACTTGGGAACTCACAAGGACTCTTGAGCCTCAGCCTTTCATGTGGTTGGATTACAGGTGTATGCCACCATGCCCTGCTTTCCCTTTCTTACAGAACCATGGCATTGGGTAGAAAGTAGTGCCTCAATGTAGATTTTTCAAAATTCGTGAAATGTTTTAGTATATGTACTGCCGAAGCGAGCACATTGAAATATTTTAGTGTTGGCCATAAATGTTTATTAAGTACAATGTGAATCCCTGATGATATAAGCTTATAATTTGCAATAATTAAACTAGGCTAATTAAGAAAATTATCATTATCATTTCAGATACTTTGTGGTGAAAATATTTAAATATTTAAAATATTTTCTCTTATATTCTCTCTCAGTCAGTGTGGTGGCATATAGCTTTAATCCCAGCACACCCAGGAGGCAGAGGTAGGCAGATATCTGAGTTCAAGGTCAGCCTAGTCTATATGGTAAGTTCAGGGCAACCAAGGCTACATAGACCCTATCTCAAACACACACAAAACAATCTGCTTTCCCTTCCCTCAACACCCCCCTTTCTGCCATTTGCTCCTTCCTGCCACCTCACTCTGGTTTATATTTGAACTTCCTAGAAGACTAAGGTTGTTCTGTCATAAATTCACATAGTGCTAGGACTAAAGGCGTGTGTGCCACCAAGGCTGGCAGGAGCAAACAATAGTTAAGAAAAAAGTTGTTATGGAATTGTGGCAACAGCAAGAGGCATATAAACAAGAAACCAAATTTTAGGCTAGTCACGAGTGGAATTACAAAAGAGAGTCATGTTTCATGGAAAGGTTTTCTCTGTTCTATCTGTGGAATTTTGATGTGCTTCTGCCCTTGGTGGCCAAGGCATCCTGTACCATTTCTGGACTTTCCTGTTTGGGTCACAGGACAAATCTAGTTGAGGGTAGGAGCCACACATGAGTCATACCTGCTGCTCACTCAACTATGATTCTAAAGAACCAAAGGCTCAGCATTTTCAACTTTATGTCACATAAAAATTGTAAGTACACTGTAGCTGTCATCAGACACACCAGAACAGGGCATCAGATCTCATTACAGATGGTTGTGAGCCACCATGTGGTTGCTGGGATTTGAACTCAGGACCTTCAGAAGAGCAGTCAGTGCTCTTAACCGCTGAGCCATCTCTCCAGCCCTAAAAATATTTTCTAGTACTTAAACAGTTCTCCATTAGACTTGTGATTATCTAGTCCAAAACTTTTACATTTTGTGTTATTAAGAGTAATATTTTCAATATCTTATACATTTAATTTGCTACTTCCTATCTGGTTCAGAGTCAATACAAAGAACTTATCTGTTCTCATCCACTCAATATACATCCTACCCCCAACCCCATCTTCTGAAAGACTGTTAAAGAATAAAAATTTAACGGCTGGGGGATGGAGCGATGGCTCAGTCGTTAAGAGCACTAACTGCTCTTCCAGAGGTCCTGAGTTCAATTCCCAGCAACCACATGGTGGCTCACAACCATCTGTAATGGGTTCTGATGCCCTCTTCTGGTGTGTCTGAAGATACCTACAGAGTACTCATATAAATAAAATACATCTTTTTTTTTTTTTTTTTTTTTTTTTGGTTTTTTGAGACAGGGTTTCTCTGTGTAGCCCTGGCTGTCCTCGAACTCAGAAATCTGCCTGCCTCTGCCTCCCCAGTGCTGGGATTAAAGGCGTGCGCCACCACGCCCGGCTTTAAAATACATCTTAAAAAAAAATTAATAGCTAATACTAAGTATGTAAACTGTGTGCAGGAGGCTGGCAGGGAGTGTTACTGCACACCCTCTTCTAGAATTTGGAGGCACTTACATATATGCTTAAAAATTTAAAGAGCTGGGCTGGTGAGATGGCTCAGCGGGTTAGACCACCCGACTGCTCTTCGGAAGGTGATGAGTTCAAATCCCAGCAACCACATGGTGGCTTACAACCACCCATAAAGAGATCTGATGCCCTCCTCTGGTGCGTCTGAAGTCAGCTACGGCGTACTTATGAAGAATAATAAGAAATGAATCCTTGGACCAGAGAGAACCAACCGGAGCAAGCGAGGCTGTCCGGAGCAAGCGGGTCGGAGGCCGACTGGAACGAGCGGGGGCCGGGGGCCCGTACGGGGCGGCCGGGAGCGAGTGGGGGTCGAGCGGAGCGAGCGGGGTTGACCGTAACAAGGGGGAAAAAAATTAAAGAGCCATCTCTCCAACACAGATTGATTTATTTTATCTGTATGAGTGTTTTGCCTCCATGCATGGAAAGTGTACTATGAGCAAGTCTAGTGTCCAAAGAAGCCAGATGTGGTGTTGGATCTCTAGGAAATACAGTTGTAGAAGGTTTTAAGTGACTTATATGAGTGCTCAGAACTAACTCTGGGTCCTCTGCAGAAGTAGCAAGTTCTCTTAACCACCAAGCCATCTATCCAGCCCTGTTTAACTAATAATAAAAGTGTGTATGTATATAAGCAATGTTTGAACCGGGGAGTGGTACCACACGACTTTAACCCCAGCAGTTAGGAGGCAAAGGTAGTAGCATCTCTGAGTTTAAGGCCAGCCTGTTCTACAGAGTGAGTTCTAGGACAGCCAAGACTATGCAGAGGAACCCTGTCTCAAAACAATACCCTACCCCATTCCCCTCAAAAGGAAGAGAGAAATGTTTTAAGATAGTCTAAGGGTAGATGCAATTAATCCTATGACAACCCAACCTAATCTTACAGATGGCATATAGGATGAATAGGTTAGAATTACCAATGAAATAGAATGCAGATACTCAAACTAAGGCATGCAGTTGGCCAAAGCAAAGCTAAAAACACTTGATATTGTAGACAATACCAAAGCTAAGTATCTTGGATTAAACTGTACGTAATTTAAACTTTTAAAGCTAAAGAACAAGCATTACACATTGAAATGAACAAGTTATTTTTTAAAAAGACTTAAATTTTGTTTTTCCTTTCGTGTATGTGACTGCATGTGGGTATGCATGCCAGATGAGGGCACTGGGCCCTTTGTAGCTGGAATTACTGGTGACTGTGAAAAGAGCTGCCTGGTGTGAGAGCTGGGAAATCAGTTCAGCAGCAAACACTCTCCAGTCCCTAATCTGTGAAACTTAATGGATTGCTTGCAAGCCTTTGCTTTTCAAGAAGCTTGTGTGTGTGTGTGTGTGTGTGTGTGTGGTACCAAGTAGGAGAAAGGAATTTAATAATTTAAGGGGTAGGGATTCTTTTGTGCCACTAGAGGGAGCTTGAACATAGAAATAGAACAGCCAATAGACCCTCAAATTGTCATCCAAATCAGTATTTTCTAAGGAAAACCTGCGTTTTCAGAGCTAAGTGTATTATTCAAATATAAAGGTAAACTCAAGATTGAGTAGTTTGAGTTACAACATTTACACTTGGAAAGATATTTTAATAAAAGGTTGAAGCCTAGAAAATGTTCTCCTCAACCACAATGCCCTGTGGGAGTGCGTTCTAATGAAAACATTATCAGTATGAACTTAAGATAGTTTGGTATAAAAGATTCAATAACTTTAGTAGAAAGGATGTCATTTTGTCTATGTGTTTCTTGCTAAGTGCCTTCTGGAGGTGATATTCTAAGTTCCCCTTGATTCTTCCTATTTTCTGTACACATATTAACGTATACTTGAATATCCAATTGTGTGTGTTAATTTACAGAAATTACTGGTATGCTAGACTTTGTCACTGGAATTTTTAGTTGTTTGTTTTGTTTTGTTTTTGAGACAAGTTTCACTATGTAATTTTGGTTGTTTTGGAACTATGTAGACCACACTGGCTTCAAACATACAGACTCTGCCTCCCAAACTGTCATTGGCTATTAACACTGATCTGAGGGCTGGGATGGCTCAGTTGATAAGAGTATTTTCTTCATACGTAAAAAGACACAGATTTAATCCTTAGCACCACATAAACCAGGCATGGTGGCACAAGCCCATAACCAAGAGGATCAGGAGTTCAAGGTCATTCTCAGTTACACAGTGAGTTTGAGAACAGCTTGGGATACATAAGATCCTGTTTAAAAAAAAAAATCTTTGTTTTTGCAATATATTTGTAGTGATATCTGTAAATGTCTAAAAACTCTGTGGTGTAGATAATACAGTGAATCAGTTCTGATGTTTAGGCTATTTTTAACTGTTGCTTTTAGAGACTGTAGTGATATTCCTCTGCAGGTCTCCCCCTGTATGTATGTGTTAAAACCATCTGGTTTGATAACCTGTAGGTGCAGCCACTATAGCTACAGGGTTGTGCACATTTTCCATTTTATATTTTCCAGAGCATGACAGATTGCACTCTCCCTAGCACATGCAAGAGCCCTGCATGACCACATGGGACCATCATTCGTCACTGGTTTGTGGGAAGATCAAACAGAACAAAACAAAACAAACAAAACAAAACAAAACAAAAAAACAGAAAAACCAGAAACAGAAACAAAAACAAACCCTGCTGTTATCTAAATCTCTATTTTCCTGATAAGGAGTAGGATTAATCATTTTTTTCCTGGTTAAAAACAAAACAAAACAAACAAACCAAACTAAAGCAGTTTTATAGAAGCATTTTAAATTTGCAGAAAATTACAAAGACAGTTCAGAGAATTCCTATTACTCCACACCTCGTTCTCATTATGTTCTCTTTGATATTAACATGCCAATATGGCTGTAATAATTTAGCTCATTATAGTTAAACACTCTGATTTTACTCAGAATGCCTTACTTTTGCCATTTGATTGGTATGTCACTCTTTATGAGGCTTTCTCTGTGTTCTCATGACTGGGGCTTTAAGGACTACCGGGGATGCATGCTGTATACTGACTTTTGACGGGATCTCATTTTTCTCACAAGGAGACTGGAGTTAGATATTTTTGACAGTAAGTTCAGAGAGAAAAAAAAATGCCCTTTTCATCATAGCATGCTAAAGATTCACTATCAATATGACTTATTTCTTGTCACATTAATCCAGTTCAACTGACTGAGAAGCATTTGCTGGATTTCTCTAACATAAATATGTATATTTGGTGTAGGTTTATCTATCAAAACCGCTCTTCAATCATAGAAATGAACACATGTGGTACTTAATCGAACAAGTGATGAAGCCAGAGATTAAACATTTTTTCAGATGATATCACTTTCAGTGATAAAGTTCAAAGATAGAATCTGAGATGGGCCATTGAAATGGACCAAAGTTTTAAAGTGCTTGCCACCCACCAAGCCTGACCTGAGCACAATTTCCAGGGCCCACATGGTGGAAGGAGAAAGTGATTCTTTGTCTCTGTCCTCTATGTGCCCCCCCAACAATCAAACAACAAACAAAAATATAATAGTAAGAAGAGAGGTGTAATCAAAAAGAAAACACACTCAAAACAAAACAAAAACCCCACAAGAATCATTCACCACAGTATCACATAGGTAAAAACCACAATTCCAGAGTTTAATATAGCAGTAGTTAACTGAAAATCACACGGGGAGGGGGGTGGTAATTTTACACTCACAGAAAACCTGAAGAGTCTCTAATTTGTTCTTCCTTCTTGTATAATTAGTTTTCTTTCCTTTTTTAAATTTAAAATACATGATTTAAAATTTAATTTCAGAATTCTATTGGTTATGGCTGTTCCTTGAGTCTTTATCATGCCTGAGTTGAGCACATGCAGTTGGGAAAAAACTGTTCTTGTTGGTGGTGGTGTTATTGTTCTTCTTCCTCTTCTTCTCTTCTTTCTCCTCCTCTTCTTCATCCTTCTTCTTCGTCATCTCTTACCACGTTTTATTTCCTGTTTCCTCTCCCTCTTTTTCAAACATCACTGTACTTGGGGAACATGCTGTGCAGCCCTTATCTCTGCTTTAGATAACAGTTGTAGTTATATCAAAATGGTGGTTACATGGGCATCCACTTCCCAAATACATTAAGATGTATTTAATAACTTCTTAAAGGGTTAGGGAGATGGCTCAGCAGTTAAGAGCACTTGCTGCTCTTCTGGAAGACACAAGCTCAATTCCCCTGCACCCATATCAGGTAGCTCAGAACTGCCTATAACTCTGATTTCAGGGGATCCAATACCCTCTTCTGGCTTCCAAGGGTACCTGGACACATGGGATACACAGTTACATTTTTTAAAAATGCCTTTTTTTCTTCTTTCTTTTTGAGACAAGGTCTCACTATTGTAACACTGCTGGCCTGAACTCAAGAAATATGTCTGCCTGTCTTCTACCCAGTGCTGTTAATAAAGGCACACACCACAACATCCAGTGAAAATAAAACCTTTTAAAAGCCAAGAAAGGGAAAAAAAATCAGTAAGTAATGACTCCTCAGATAAAACAGTGTTCTTTGCCTTTCTTTCTCTATAGACTGTGCAAACTGACTCAGACTTAGAAGAAACCTGGGTTCAAAGATTGGCGTAAACATAGTGGGCTCTAGGACAACGACTTTAAATTTCCTAAATGAAATAAAATCAGAGGCACAAGAAATAAAATAGAACTATGAAAACTTAAAAACTATAACTGTATCTTTGTGTTCCCCATTTCCATTTTATCTACATAGAGCCTTTGACTTCTTTTCCTACTGTTATAATTCAATAACATTTATTTTGCTCAAATCCTTCCAGCTCTGGCCACTGGGAGCTCTTTCAACCAGCTCTGGTATGCTTTTGACATAGTCCCCCTTTGTTAGAATACTTGCACAAGACACTCCATGCTCATTTTAAGGACTTTCTGTCCTAGCCCTTGAGTTGACCATCCCTCCCAAGAGTTCTGGTTCCTTTTATTAGATACTGTATTAGAAACCAATATTTAAACAAAAGGCATGTACACTGCTATTGGGACTATGGTGTCCTTAAGATTATCTTGGCTAATTAGGCAAGAAAATATGCAAATCTAATAATCCAAGTATATACACATTTATAAATATTGCTACATGCAACCATCTATATCTACATTAAAATAAGCATGCCCACAAAAAGACACATATAACTAAAAACAGTCAATTACAGACAATAACCAGTATTAAGTTACCTGAGCACCCACTAGCTGCAGTAATGCTGAGTTCACAGGAAGGAGCTCAATGTCCGTATTGATAGTGGTCTGGTCAAATGGGCAAGCCTTACGGTGGAGTTTATTCAGGCACATTTTGCAGACAGTATGGCCACAGCCCAAACTGATGGGCTTTCGAATTGTTTCGTCGAAAGTCTGAGTGCAAATTGGGCAGGAAAGGAAATCCGTCCATTGTGGAGCTTGTACAGGCATTGCTTCTGGAGTTACAATTCACTAACACGCACACACACACACACACAAAAATTCTAAAGCAAAGATTCCACTGGAATCAAAATCTTGGAAAAAAGTTTATCTTTTTTTTAAATATCTTCTGTAGATACAGTCAGCACATAGTGTGAAATATAACCTGGAAAACAGAGAAAGGAAAGAAAATTAGAATAATCTGTTTTTTTTTTTAAAGATTTATTTTATTTATTATATGTAAATACACTGTAGCTGTCTTCAGACACTCCAGAAGAGGGCGCCAGATCTCGTTACGGATGGTTGTGAGTCACCATGTGGATGCTGGGATTTGAACTTATCACCTTCAGAAGAGCAGTCGGGTGCTCTTACCCGCTGAGCCATCTCACCAGCCCCAGAATAATCTGTTTTTAATTTCAATTAAACTGTTCAAAAGAAGTAAGTCAATCATGACTCTACAACCTTCCTTATCATTTTAATGTTACAAATTGTATCTTTGTACATTTTTATAAACTCAAAGCTATGATAAAATAATCAGTTCCATCTTCTATTTTAAAGGAGGACATATTTCCCAGAAGGATGAATTAACTTGTCTAAAGGTGTGACCTTTCAAGTCTGTAGGAGGTTGGAATTAAATCCCCACTCTCTTATGGACAGACAGACTGACAGACATAGACACACAAAATCAACTAAGATAGAGATTAAGCAAGATAGTCTAGTTCAAATCTTAATCTCTTACCATCTTATCCTTACCATTACAGACACATAGGAAATTAAAGAGACAGGGAGCTTGACTTGTAACTTCATTCAAAAGCTATATAACAGATAAAGTTGGAGATACAGCACCCAGTCTATATTCTCTGAAAGTGATAAGCCTCATAGCTATTTTGTGTTAACGAATCAAACTATCAGGCCTAAGTTCTAGTTTAACGAAAGGAAATTAATACTCTTTTAATCTTCCCTCCTCCACCAGTGTATGTAATTCAGGATGGTCTTGAAGTAACTATTTTGACAGTAACAAGTCCCACCCCAACAACAAACAAGTTTTTCTCTGTATGGTACTGGAGACAGAACCTAGGACCTGTGTATGCTAGGCAAGTAAGTATGCCATCAATCAATACTCTTACAAAAAGTTTTCAAGTAACAATCCAGTCACGTGTTTTTAAAATATTTACAGTAAAATAATCTCCCTCTTACCCTGTTACTCATCTCTCCAATTCTCATTATCACTCTAAATCTATAAAGCACCTCATTTCCCATTGTTTCCTTATGCATGTAGATATACAATATATTAATTGGAGAGAAATAATTTTATATGCTGTTATTTACAATTCTTCTGTCTCTTAACTAAATCAGTTTTTTTTTTTCCCCTCAGAAAGTATTGCTAGGGCTGGTGAGATGGCTCAGCGGGCAAGAGCACCCGACTGCTCTTCCGAAGGTGATGAGTTCAAATTCCAGCAACCACATGGTGGCTTATAATCACCCGTAATGAGATCTGATGCCCTCCTCTGGTGCGTCTGAAGTCAGCTACAGTGTACTTATGAAGAATAATAAGAAAACGAATCCTTTGGACTGGAGAGACCAACCGGAGCGAGCAGGGCTGTCTGGAGCGAGCGGAGCCGAACAGGGACGGCTGGAGCGAGAGGGGCCGTACGGGGGGGGGGGGGGGGGGGGGGGGGGGGGGGGGGGGGGGGGGGGGGGGGGGGCAGCCAGCCGGAGCCAGCAACCCTAAGTAAAATATTTATATCAACACCTCAAGGCTTAAGGTACACTGCAGAAGAGTAAGTGAATTTCGAACCTAAGAGCCAGAGGGTAGAGGAGTACTGTACATAGCATGGATGCTGCATCCATAAACTCACAGCAGCTGTGGTTACCTGTACAAGACCGACCAGCACAACAAGTAAGTCAACAACACAGCACGGATGGAAGACGGGCTCCTGCGCTTCTATCACNAGCATGGCCTCTATTAGGCTGTTCATGCTCCTGTGTGGATGGCCCCACACCCATGTGCATGCAGGAAAGCTCTAACTGGACTTCAGAAAACAGGATGTAAAGAAGGAAGGGAAATGTGTTGGGGAAGTGGTAAAGTAGGAGGAAGTGTTGGAGGTGGATAGGATGGAAAGATATTGGCAAGGTGGCTAACATCTTTAATCTCAACATGGGACAGGCAGAGGTAGGTAGATCTCTCTAAGTTTGAGGCCAGCCAGGATTATACAAGGAGACCTGGTCTTTCTTTTCCTTTTGAAAAAGAGGCATTTTTATTTTAGCTCTTTTCTTCTTTGTCCAGTACTAAGGATTACAGTGGCAAGCAAGTCACATATCTATATGTCTCCTTCTGCTACAGATGTAAACAACAATTGCAAAGTTAAACCGATGGCTACAAATTGTAGCACATTTATACATGGATGGCACATGTATAAGATGGAACTATTCTAAATTAGAAAAGAATGTGTGGGATATTATGTACTAAAGTAGTAATATTTATAATGAAAGTTAAAAGATATGATAAAAAACAATTCCTAAAATTTAGGTTAAGGAAAATGCATAACCACAGATTTGTGATTTATGAGACTAAGTAGATTATAAAATAAGTGAAAGGCCAGGAAAAAAAAAAAGACCAAAACACAGAGGTGTGAAAGTATCCTTTATTTTCCTGTATTGTCCTCACAAGGCTTACTGTAGCTGCTAACCTGGGCCTAGTCCTGGAAGCTTCTAGACTCTGTATAATCTTATCTAGGCCTAGAATGTTTTCAGCCTTTTAATACTGTAAAATCCCTTCCCTAGTTCTTTCTGAATGAACTCTGGCTGGTTCAACTCCTCTGTTCTGGATCAAACTTCTCTCCAAGCTGATTGATTCACTCTGGTTTCTCCAAGCTTCTCCTGGAATGCTCTGCTTGGCATCATAGTAATTTTGGCCATTTGTTTTACTCTGGTTCCTTCCAATTTGTCTTCACTTGTGTCTAGCTTGTTCTCTCTTCAACCTGTCTCTGTACAGCTGTCCTGGTAAGACTCCACTTTGCCCTTCTGCACTGCTCTCTCTTAAATAGCTTCTCTTTCCTTTCTTGGGCAAAACCTATTCTGTCAAATCTTTCAGATTCATCACTTTGTCTGCTACTCAATTAGACATCACTTTCAAATATGGGTGCTTCCTTCTACAAACTAACTTTATCTTCATTTGGGGGGTGGGGATTAAAGGTGTATACTAAGGGAGTATCTGTATTCCAGACAAAGGGATTAGACATGTGTCTTAAGGGCAGAGCCTCACAACTACAAATATGTATTTTCAGCAAATAACACAATCTTGGGTTTCACAAAGTGATCAGATATCCTGCCACAATAGTAGACAACAAGAAAGGTTAAAAGATGACACAAAGACTGATGAGAGGGTTCAGTAAGTACTGGTGCTTGCTACCAAGATTTGGGAACCTGAGTTCAGCCCCCGGAACCCACACTGTGGAAAGAGAGAATTTCTACAAGTTGTTCTCTTGCCTTTTCAGTGCACCATGGCATGCACTCTACATGCTTTAAAAAAAAAAAAAAAAAAGATGGGGCTGCAGAAACTGCTGAGAGCACCTGCTGTTCTTCCAGAAGACCACAACAGACTGTGATTCTAGATCCAGGGAATTCAATGCCCTCTCTTGGTCCCCACCAGCACCAGGTATGCACCTGGGGCACAGTCAGAAATGAAGGCAAAACACCCACATATATAAAAATATTTTTTTAAGAGAGTGGTCACTCTAAATAAGTAAAGATCAATAACACAAGACCTAAACTCAGGGTATTTGCTCATGTAGTAAGGACTGGAAGGATTTCATGAATCTACAGCCAATTGACTTTTGACAAATATGCTAAAAATACCACTGGAAGAAAGGACAATCTTTTCAATAAATGATGCTGAGACAACTGAACATCCACATGAAGAATGAAAATTTATCCCTCTTTCTCTATAGTTACAAGAACCAAGTAAAAATGTATTATGGACTTATGTAAGATCTGAAACTGCCAGAAGAAAGAACAGAGGATGTTGAAATAGGCTTGTTTTTTGTTGTTGTTTATAAACACCCTAAAACGTTCAGGAAACAAAAATAAAAATAGATATTAGATTATATGAATCAAAAAGCTCTGAGGGTGTACCTGGGAGATAGTTCTCTTCCAGAGGATCTGAATGTGATTCTCAGTACTCAAGTAAGGAGGCTCACAACAAGCAGTAATTCCAATATAAGGAACCTGACATCCTCTTCTGGCCTCTCTGGTCAACTCTACACATACGTGCTCATCCACATATACATACAAAAATAAAGTAGAGACAGAGAATAGATAGTGCTTGCTGGTAACCAGTCTAGCTCCAGGCTCAACAAGAGACCCTACCTCAAATAATAAGGCAGCAAGTGATAAAACAGGCTACCTCAAGTCCTCCTGTGGCCTCAAAGCTCAAAAGCACATGTACCTGTACTCATAAGCTATATCCACTTGTATTCTCTCTCCCTAATTAAATTTAAGGTTAATTAAAAAACTCTTTTAAGTCACTCTTAAATATTGTATTTCAGGAATGATAGACTACAAAGCACGTCTTTGAAGAAGTTCGACTTAATCATAGAAACTGATCCAAGAATTTCTACTCCATTCTTTTAAGTTTCTTTCTCTAACTTCATCTTCAAATATTCAAGCTTATCAAATATTGTTGTTTACATCATGTTTAACACACACACACCATGGGATATATGGTTTAATGAATGTGATAAACATTCTTCTACTTGGGCTAAACAACAGTAAACACATGAAATACAATTATTAAAATAACATCCTCATTCTCGGACAAAGGGATGACTCATCTCTCAGATGGCACAAGACTTCATCATGTTACTAGAATAGAGTATAATTTAAAATTTACGACTTATTTCTAAATTCTTTTCAATGTATTTTGAGCCACTGCTGACTTATTCTGCATATGCTAACTTTAACAGCCACCTTGGTTGTCAGATCCCTAACTCAGAGGAAGATCAAACTTAAAATTGATGAAATACCTCTTCTAAATTCAATTAGTTCTTCTTCTGAGGCATCATTATAGCTATGTATAGATGATAAACTCTTGATGTTGAAACGCAGGGTCTGACCTATGTAGCCCTCACTGGCCTGGAACTCATTATGCACTCATTTGTATTGAGTAACCTCTCAACAAATGGCACTAAAGTACAAAATCAGTTATGCAAAAGAGGGATCAGGGCATGAACCACATAGGTCAGACTGTGTACTCTGCTCTACCTACAATTTAAGGTATCTGTTGGAGGTCTTGAAAAGTATCCCCTAAGGATTAGGGATTGTGATGAAATGTTATCAATGCTCTAATACAGCTATTACCCAATTTTAAAATGTAAAAGGCTTCATACAAAGAGGCAGTCAAAGCAAATGGCAGGACTATGACTCAAGGAGACCAAACTCCTAAGCTGATACTTTTAAACCTATTATGGTAGTTAATAGTGGTTGATATTAGGAAATGTTTGTTAAGTGACAGGAAATCTAAAACCAGATAATTCTGACAGTTGCATAGCTCTATAAATTAAAGTAGGTGAATTCTATACTCAAGTGAACTATATTTTCTGTAAAATTTCAATCAATAAACCTGCTAAAATCATTAAAGGCCTGTCTTTTTATAGCTTTGTTTCGCAAATGTTTATTTATAATTTTAAAATGTCCACTGGTCAGATTTTTCTATGAGCACAGCAATAGCTGTACTAAACCACTAAATTATACTGCTGTGAAATGTTAAATATATCACAACCATCTCTTACCATATTTGTATTTGTATTACATATTTTATTTGTCCCTAATCAGAGAAAAACGGGAACTACAATTCACTATATCTGCTGTAAGCAAGTTCCTCTCCTGACAGAAGTATACCTGTTTATAGATAATAAACCTTTGATGGCAAGCAGTGTTTTCTAGCCAATGGCTAATTAACTATTGAACTGGATTAAAACAAAGGTTTTAGTTTAGGTTAGGTTTAGGCGGCCTTTGAGAAATCAAACAAAACCTTATTATATGTAAAGAAAAAAATTCTTGGATCACTTCTCATTCTATCCCACGTGGTAACTTCTTAAGAATCTTTATTCTTGACCTTAACCTAGTTTGCCCCTTCTCTGGAATATTTCTATTGCAACCAGCATGAAGGGACCACATCAGAGAAGAGAAAATTTATAACTATCCTGAAAACTGAAGCTAAGTAAGCAATAACACAAAGAAAAACAAAGGCTTCTTATTACACTTAAGTGTTGTAATTCCCAGTGAGGCATCAGTAATTTACAGAGGAAATTATAGTCTAAGATTTGAAGACTAGAAGTTTTAGTAATGATACCCCTTTGAGGAAAAACAATTTTAATTGTAAAAATATCTCTTCATAAAATACTTGGATTGAGTTCTATCTAACCTTACAGCACACACCACACACACAGAGAGACACAGACACACAGGTGAAACACTCGAGGACATACACAAAGAGAAAGGCTACTGAGTTAGAGGGTAAAAACTGGAGCTTCATTTATTATCCCCTTTAGGGGAAAAAGCTAAAGGGGCTAATTTAAATGGGTTTTTGTTTTTGTTTCTAATGCAGGAATGCTGTCTAAGAAAGAAAGAAAGAAAGAAAGAAAGAAAGAAAGAAAGAAAGAAAGAAAGAAAGAAAGAACGAACTGGGTGTGGTGGCGCACACCTTTAATCCCAGCACTCGGGAGGCAGAGGCAGGCAGATTTCTGAGTTCGAGGCCAGCCTGGTTTACAGAGTGAGTTCCAAGACAGCCAGGGCTATACAGAGAAACCCTGTCTCAAAAAACCAAAAAACCAAAAAAAAAAAAAAAAAAAAAAGGAATGCTGTCTTCATGTATACCTACATGCCAGAAGAGCGCATGAATCCCTTTAAAGATAGTCCTGAGCCACCACGTGGTTACGAGGAATTGAACTCAGGACCTCTGGAAGAGCATGTTCTTAATGGCTGAGTCATCATCTTACCAGCCCCGAAGTTTTTGTCTTTGAGAAAGAGTCTCTACACGTGCCTTGGCAAGTCCAGAACTCCCTAGGTCAGAAGTTCTCAACCTGGTGGTAGTGATTCCTTTGCTGGTGTGTGTCAAATGACTTTTTCCCAGGGATCATATATTAGATATCCTGCATATCATATACTTACATTATGATTTCTAACAGTAGCAAAATTAGTTATGAAGTAGTAATGAAAATAATTTTATGTTTGGGGTCACCACAACATGAGGAACTGTATTAAAGAGTTAGGAAGGTTGAAAATCACTGCCCTAAGTAAAGGAGGCTAGCCTAGAACTCAGCGAGATCTGCCTGTCTCTGCGGCCAGCTGACTAAGTGGCTTACTTTTACTGTGTTCAGAGAAGGAGTCATTTTTAGGTCAAACAAGAAAGAAACGCAGTGATGAGGAGTAAAAACCCGAGGAAGGTGCCCAAGCAGAGGCTGAAGAATGGTACCCAAGAAAGTGTTCAGCAGCAGCATCTAACTTTATATTTTTATAGATTCAAGTTGTAATATATTATGTAAAATGTGCCACAATGAAAAAGATAACAGCAGTCACCACAGAAGTGATAGAATGAAACAGCCAGACTCAGAAACATCATCTGAAACGAAATTTACACTTATATCAAAATGGCGAAGTTATTTTATTTTTTAAGCTCTCTATGATAATACTCTATCAAAACTTACCTATACTAGACATGCAAACACATAAAAGCTATGTTCTCTACATTTAATGTTAAGCCAGTGAGAACTAATTACTAAAATGAGTAATATTTTGATACACATTCACTATGCATTTCAATTTATTCATAATCCTTTCACTTTTTTTTTTTTTTTTTTTTTTTTTTTTTTTTTTTGGTTTTTTTGAGACAGGGTTTTTCTGTATAGCCCTGGCTGTCCTGGAACTCACTTTGTAGACCAGGCTGACCTCGAACTCAGAAATCCGCCTGCCTCTGCCTCCCGAGTGCTGGGATTAAAGGCGTGCGCCACCACTAAAACATAAATTTTATTTTTTGTTTTTTAAAACGATTTATTTATTTATTTTATGTATATGAGTACACACATTGCTCTTTTCAGACACATCAGAAGAGGGCATCGGATCCCATTACAGATGGTTGTGAGCTATCATGTGGTTGCTAAGAACTGAACTCAGAGCCTCTGGAAAAGCATTAGTGCTCTTAACCGCTGAGCCATCTCTCCAGCCCTAAAACATGAATTCTTAAAATTGTTTTTCTTTGTGATAGCTGTAAGCCACCTTTTTAATTTTTAAAGAAATTTATTTTTAAATTATATCTTGTGTGTCTGTTGGGGTATGTACACGTGAGCTGCTAGTGCCTACTNAACTGAACTCAGAGCCTCTGGAAAAGCATTAGTGCTCTTAACCGCTGAGCCATCTCTCCAGCCCTAAAACATGAATTCTTAAAATTGTTTTTCTTTGTGATAGCTGTAAGCCACCTTTTTAATTTTTAAAGAAATTTATTTTTAAATTATATCTTGTGTGTCTGTTGGGGTATGTACACGTGAGCTGCTAGTGCCTACTAAGGCCAGAAGAGGGTGCTGGAACTCCAGGTGGCCATGAAATAACAGACACAGATGCTAGAAACTGAACTTGAGTCCTATGCAAAGCAATATAAACTCTTTATTTTCAAGACAAAGATTTTCTATGTAGCCCTGACTCCTGGAACTCACTTTGTAGACCAGGTTGATCTTCCTGCCTGCCTAGTTGACTTTTAATAGCTAACTGTTCTCTCCAGAGCCATGCTACTTCTTACACAATTTTTCTAAGTCATAATATTCCAAAGTAAAAGCTTCATGAACAAAGCTTAGAGATTTAAAAGTTAGTTCAAGTTATCTTTTAAAATCAGCCCTTCGAGCCGGGCGTGGTGGTGCATGCCTTTAATCCCAGCACTTGGGAGGCAGAGGCAGGTGGATTTCTGAGTTCGAGGCCAGCCTGGTCTACAAAGTGAGTTCCAGGACAGCCAGGGCTACACAGAGAAACCCTGTCTTGAAAACAAACAAACAAACAAACAAAAAATCAACCCTTCTCTGTTCAATATATTTTATTTTTCTTAGGCAAGGTCTTGTAGCAGGATTCTCCCTGTCCAATTAATTTAAATATTAGTGCAGCAGGAGGCCTGTGATTGAACAGGGAAAAGGGAGGCAGAGCTAAGAGTTGCAGGGACAGAGAGCTACTTGGGAAAAGGAAGGGGGGGTTAAGAAAGATGGAGGCTGACAAGATGATTCAGATTCAGCATGGCTTTGAATATCCACAGGTAGATATAATTTCATATAGATTTAAATAATTGGGGTAACTTGTCTAATCTAGGTAGGCAGCTTGTACCATTATCAATTGGCCCTGAAATTACTATGTGGGTATCTTGTGAATTAAGAATTTATTGATATATAAATCTGACTGATTAATTATAAGTTTCTAGAGTTTTGTTTCTACAAGGTTGCAGGGTGGGCGGTCGTTGCATGGGGCTGGCCTGGTCAAGGGAAATTAACAAATTGGGTGGAGACATCTCAGGAGCTCTGGGCCAGGGAGTCTGCTGAGATGAGAACACCCAGCTGGAGTCATGTGGCCCAAAGGTGCCTGGTGTAGCTCAGAAAATGCCGTTCATTTTTAATATTTCCCGCAACAGGGTCTAACTATGTAGCTCAGGCTAGCCTCAAATTCACACCTTTCCTTAGCTTAAGGTAAGACATAATGCCATCATGTCTGGCTGTAAAATGGTAGGTTGATGGTTTATCATCCAGCCCCCAAAGTTATTTTAATTACAATGACAAGTGTGATTGGTAAATGTGGTGTCCCTTCTCCACCAACGAGAAAGCCGCACTCAATGGCACCTGTTGTTTTGTTAATTAGGCTAAGAGATAGTCTGCGAGATGTCATGATACGGGTTCCGCCAAACTCCAGAACGCTTGCGCAGAAGACTGGGGGCGGGCTTCCCTTCCTTTTCCCCCAAATGCTTGTCCACCATTGTTCTAAGCAGAAGCAACCATGTAGCCTTGGAGATCTTTTTTCTTCCCCCACTCCCTTAGTTTCATTTCAGCTTCGGGCCAATCCTCCAGGAACCCAGTCCACTGCGGGCAGTGGACCCCAACAGGTAAATAATAACAAATGAATGTATGAATGTTCACAATGAAAAGAAAATCTAATTACAGAGTTGATTTTTCAGGTTGATAAATAGTTCTTAATTCTGTAGTGTTTCTTCAACTTGCCCCCCTTTACTAACTCTTGTCTCAACAGTATGCATACATGAGCATAACTTTCTAGTTACGCTGGAGGAACTGGGGTTAAAATGTCTCCAACCTTTGTTTCTTATTTTAAAAAAGAAAAGAAAAATGTCCTTGATCACAAGCCTTTCATCCTCGCACTGGGAGGACAGAGGCAGGCAGATGCCTTTGACTTCCAGACAAGACAGCTCTGCATAGTGAGACTCTGTCAAACTAGATGAAGCCTTTCTGCAATTTCTGGCAGCCTTTTAGGCTCTACCATTCCATTTGCCTTTTCACTGTCCATGTTCAAACTATCACTCTACCTACTTTAGCCACTAATATGTAACAACTCTTAAACGTAGAAAAGACTTTTTTTGCTTAAATGAAATTCAACTGTTACAACTCCAATTCTTACTTTAACTCTTTCTGTTCTTCTACAAATACTGTCCATTTCTGGCTTTTATTCAAAATCCTGTCCAAGTAGTTACTAAACGTCAAACCACTCCATGCTTGACTCGATTAAGTGCTTCTTCTCTTCTCCTCATTGGATTGATTGTTGGCGGTTCCTCAGAAATTCTTCAATTCTCTTTCCTAAGTTTTCTACAGTAGTTTGGTCTATTTTTATGCTTTCTACTGCCAACTAGGTCCAAGTAACTTTGAAAATAGCATTTCAAGTGCAGATATCTCTTTTGAATGAGAAAGAGAGAGAGAGAGAGAGAGAGAGAGAGAATGAATGAATGAATGAATATATACAAGGTCCAGCTAGGGTCTCAACCTTCCTATGCCTAAAACCACCTCATTTTGTGCTGTTAGTTTGTTTTTGTTTTTTAAGGCAGGGTTTCTCTGTGCTGCCCTGGAACTCTCTCTGTAGACCAGGCTGGCCTGAACTCAGAAATCTGCCCACCTCTGCCTCCGGAGTGCTGGGACTAAAGGTATGTACCACCACTGCCCAGCTACCTTCTGCTTTCGTTGTCAACAGCATGCAGACTACCTATGACAGAAGCAGGAAGAAGCACCTTTGACTACTTTTTCCTCATATCTCCTAATGGCAACATTAAGACAAAACTTGCCCCTTTCCTTCCTCCTTTTTTATTACTGGATACTGGATACAGAGCTGTAAAAATAACTTTTATTGACCTTTGTAATTGTCTCTGAAGCTTACTGCCTCAGTCTGATAACCTAGGCCTACTCCTAGAAACTTATAGCCTCTGTACAATTATCTAGGTGTAGGATGTTTCCAGCCTGAGACTTAACTGCTGAACAAGCTCATCCCTTCCTAGTTCTTTCTCAACTTTGGCTGATACAAGTCATCTATTCTGGCTCAAACTAGAAACCCTGACTTGAAAAAAAAACAAAAAACTACTACCACCATTACCAAAAACAAAAAAGAGAATAAATGTATTACATGTACTATCTAACTTAATCCTCAAAATGACCCTAAAAGCATTATTATATTATTTTTACAGATAAGGAAACTGGAGTAAAGGTTATATGCTGTGACATTTTAACATTTAAAAGCTCCATGGCAATTAAACATACATACTTTTATTTATTTGGCTTTTTGAGACAGGGTCTCTTGTAGCCCTGGATGACCTTCTGTCTCCACCTCCTGAGATAACAGGGCATATATTTTCCTTTATTTTGAACAAGAAATTCATTCTTTGCTGATAACACTAGCCAGACTATCAGTGTACACAATCTCGTAATCATTTCTCTCCTTCTATCACTTAAAACATTTTCTCTTTGTTAGGCAGGAGATACTTTATGTTTTATATCAATATCCTTTCCCATAACTACTTCTTTTTTAAAATTAATTAAACCGCAAGCACTCCGCCTTCCAGAGCCTCCCTCCCTCATTGAGACCCTCTTCTCATCCCTCCTCCCCTTCTCCTCTGAGAGGGTGCTTCTCCCTGATTTATCCCCCAATCCTGGCATATCAAGTCTCTGCTAGGTTACACACATCCTCTCCCACTGAGGCCAGACAAGGCAGCCCTGTTAGGGAATTGATACCATAGTCAGGCTATAGCTTTAGGAAGAGGCTCTGCTCCACTTATTGGGAGACCCACATGGAGATTGAGCTGAACATTTATTGCATATGTGCTGGGGTCTCATTCCAGCACCTGTGTGTTCTTTGGTTGGTGGCTCAGTTTCTGGGAGCTCCCAGGGGTCCAGGTTCATACTACTTTTTGATTGATACTTTTAGGCATAAAAAAGCCCCAAAATTTGAATATTTACTATGTCCAGACATGTCCAAGGAACTGATACATTACTGAAATTCTCTGTCCTGAATTTAGCAACTTATTAATTGACCAGTGTTCAGCCTTTAGAAAAAAAAAAGGAAAATTTTTAAACAAAATATTATATAGATTTCTAATTCCAGGCCCTCAAAAGTAATCATAGTTAAGAACAAAATTTTGAGTCATTATGATAGATGCCAACTTGAAGAACATCTCTAATGAGATAAAATTTAGAAACTAGCATGAGAACCCCATAGAGCTATGTGAAAATCACCGCCAAAGCATTAAACTATTTTTCACACACAGGAAGCAGGCTGGCATGTCCCTCTAGCACAGAGGAGTGACCTCATAGTAGTCAGGAAGGCAGCTCCCCAGGGCTGCATCCCATCCTCCCTCCTGCTCTCTTGGCCTGCCACCTGCTTGACCTCCCAAGCCTACAGTCTGTACAATTCTGTCTGTTTCAAACATCTGTACATCACTAAAAAAGAAATCAATGCAACTTGGTTTAAATACCAGTTTCTTCAAGGATCTTGTATTTCTGATACAAATCATTGAGGCTTCTCTTAAAAAGAAAATTCAGCTTCCTCACAACTACTTTATGTGAAAAAGGCACTGATACAATGGCTCAAAACTGTTCTTGAATACGTGCGACAAATTTAGTCCAGCTTCTAAGTAGGGAGGCCATCCTTCTCTTTGTATCTCTGCTATCTGTGTTAGTCATGTGCTTTATTTGCCTCTTCATTGTGACACAGAAAAACATGATATTACAGACCATAGCCACAAGAATGCCTTTTGTAGCTGCACATCAAAATTTTAATTCTGGAAGCTTTCAAATGAAGGAACTAATAAACTCATTGGTTGGTTGGTAATGAAAGGCTATTATCTGGGTCTTCCATCAAGGAAGGATACACTTTTCGAGAAAAGAACGTTATGAAAAAGTTTAGGTGTTAAGTTCCCAAGGCATAGGTAATAAAGTACCAATCCTGTAACAGGTAAACTCTTTGTAGACAAAACTCAGGCTCAGTGCCACAACCCACTAGATAACTGTGTAGAACTGTCCAGTCAGGACTGATAAATCTGTTCAAGCCATGTGAAAAATTTGTCCACCTCTGAGGGCTTCCCATGGACAGAATCTCCAACACTTTTCCCTTCAAACGTTGTGTCACTCACAGATGCAGCCCAACAGTGGTCTCCCACATGGCTGTAGGAGGATGGTGGGCAGGATGGCCACTCATCAAGATTGGATTTGGTTATTTTTATATGTAAGAAGGTTTTGCCTGCATGTATCTATGTGTACCATGTGTGTGCCTATAGAGTTACAGAGGGTTATGAGGCTATAAGAGGATGCTGGGAATTGAACCCAGGTATTCTAGAACAGCCAGTTCTCTTAACTCCCAATAATGCTCTAGCTGCAAGCTTGTTTTCGGAGACAGGGTCTCACTCTGTAGTACAAGATAGCCTGGTACTTGCTTTGTAGATTGTGCTGGCCTCAAACTTGTGATCATCCTACCTCTACCCAACATGAGCTCCAAATGAGTCCCAGAGCCAGCACAATGGCTCATCAAATTAAAAGCACGGATCTTCAAGTCTGACAACCTGAGTTCAACCTAGAACTCAGGAAGGAGAGTTCAAGTTGTCCTATGAACTTCATGAATGTTCCACGATACACATGCAAACACAAATGCCAAATTTAAGTATTTGGGAATATATTTAACCAAAGAGGTGAAAAACCCTCAAAAAAAACTTCAGGACACTAAGAAAGAAAATTACAGAAGATACCAGACAACAGAAAGACACTCCATGCTCCTGGTTTGACAGAATTAATATTGTGGAAAGGCTATACTACCAAAATTAATTTAGAGTTAATATAATACCTATCAAAATTCTGATGTATTTCACAAGTTTAGCAAAAAACAATACAAGAATACACATAGAACCATAAAAGACCATGAATAATTAAAGAAGGAACAAGAATGCTAGAGGCATTATAACTTAACACTAACTTCAAATTATGCTACAGGGCTGTAGTCAATCATAAAGACAACCTGGCGAGGGTGTGAAAACAGAAAGATTAATGGAATATGACAGACTACCCTGAAATAAAACAACAAAGCCATGCCCACTTAATTTTTGACAAAAGAGGAAAAATTACTCACTGGAAAAGATAGCCTGTTCAACAAATGGTGCTGGCAACACTGAGTTTTCTGCCTTCATAAGAATGAAATTAGATTCTCCTTTTTCACCTTGTACAAAAATTTCAACTCAAAATTTGGCAGGCTTCAAGGCGCACACCTTTAATTCCAGCATTTGGAAAGCAGAGGCAGGAGGATCACTGAGCCTTGGTCTACAGAGACAGCTCCAAAACAGCAGAGCTTTGTTGAGAAGGAAGCAGTCTCAAAAACAAAGTTTCTATTCAGGAAAGGAAACAACTGACAGAGCAAACCAGCCTATGGGAGAAAATGTTTACCAGCTACACTTTAGACAAGGGACTAAATATACAGCATTTACAAAGAATTGTAGAAATTAAATACGAAAGAAACAAAACTGCCAACCAACAATGGGGCAAATGAACTGAATAGACACTTAAAAAAAAAAAGGGAAAAGAAATACAAATAGCCAATAACTATTTTTAAAAATGTTCAAAATCCCTAGCCATCAGGGAAAAGGCAATTAAAACTACTTTGAGATACAACCTCACCTCAATCAGAATGGCTGTCACCTATACATTTGGCACAGTTGGAGAGGCTGTGGTGAGGAAGGGCTGATTATTCGCTGTTGGTGGAAGAATATATTAATACAGCCATTGTGGAAATTAGCTTGGAAATTTCTCAAATAATTTAAAAATAGGACTACCATATGACCCTGCTATTTCACTCTTGGGCACATACTCAGAAAAACCCTATATTCTAACATAGAAAAATCTGCATCCCCATGTGTATTACTCTATTTACTAAAATAAAGACTTGGAATGAGGGCTGGAGAGATGACTTAGTGGGTAAGAGTACTGACTGCTCTTCCAGGTATTAAGTTCAATTCCCAGCAACCATGGTGGCTCACAACCATCTGTAATGGAATCTGATGCCCTCTTCTGGAGGTACTCATAAATAAATAAATCTTAAAAAAAAAAAAAAAAAAAGAATCGGAATGAACCTAGTTGTCTACCAACACAAAAACGGACAAAAATTTGGTATAAATAGACAATGGAATACCATTCAGCTCTAAAGAAAAATGTAATCACAAAATTTTCAGGAAAAGCCAGTCACTGAAGCACAACTTTAATCCCAGCACTTCGAGGGCTAAGAGATAGATGGGTCTCTTCTGAGTTTGAGGCTGGTCTGGTCTACAGAGTGAGTTCCAAGACAGCCAGGGCTATACAGAGAAACCCTGTCTCAACCCCGCCCCCCCAAAACTGAAGGAAAACGGATAGACTTAGGATATTTATTATTAAATAAGACCACATAATCTCAAAAAGAAAAATAACTCATGTTCTCCCTCATGTAGAATCTAGCCAATAATATATGTATAGTATGAATTATTATATTAACATAATATATATTATTAAATTATATATGTAAATAAATATACATGCGGGTACAGTACAACATGTAGAAAAGAGAATAAGAAAGGCTAAATATTAAGTAATGAGAAAGGATTAATGTAGGTAATGAACATGAATTATGAAAGATACAAAGCTAACTGTTTTTCTAGTTCTCTGTCCTAGATTTTTTTTTTTTTTTTTTTGGCTAGTGGATAAGCACATAAAATATATTCACTAGTTAAAGAATAAAATCCAATGTGAAGCTCTAGTTTCCTTTCTAAATGGCTACTCGGTGTAGAAATTCAGAGTTTTATAGTCTTTGGGTCTAGTTAATTTTGGTGTGATTTTCTTTTTGTTACTATAATGAAATTTAAAATAAATGTATATTTGTGTGCGCCTGTATACATATATACACACACAAAGGATTACCTATTCTAGGCTCTATGATATTGAAAGTTGTTCTTATATGTGTTTAAGAAGATTTAAACACTGCATTTTTGACTTCCATACACCAAAACATATTAAATTTTATTTCTACTGATAGAAAGTGATTTGAAAGGTGTTTTTTCTGCTCTTATGAGCAAGCTGATTTTTTTAGAAGATTCATTTTTATTTTTAAAAATTGTCTGTATGTATCATACATGTGTGTAGGTGCTCAAGGAGGCTAGAAGGTATATCAGAGCCTATGGAATTGTAGTTACAGGCAGGTCTGAGCACCAACCCGGGTCCTGGGATCCAAACTGGGGTCTTCTGAAAAAGCAGCACCCATTTTCAACCACTGAGCCATCTCTCTAGCCCCTGTGAGCAGACTTTTATCAACAGGAGAGCTACAAAATAAAATGGCATTTCCGAATCCTTAGCCTTTCAGTTTTGGCCTGAACTTTCCATGTAGACTAGTCTGGTCTTGAACTCACATGTCTGCTGTGACATATGCTCTGGAGTGCTGGGACTAAAAACATCCTAGCTATTGAGGAACTAAATTTTAAATTTTATTTAACCAGAACTTAAATAAAAATATAAAATATCTTTTTACAAATAAAATCTATTGTCAGGTATAGTGGTGCACACCTTTATTCCAGCAGTAAGGCAGGCTAGTCTGTTAAGGCAGTTTGAGGCTAGTCTGGTCTACATAGTGAGTTCTAGGACAGCTAGAGCTACACAGTGAGACCCTGTCTCAAAAAAAATTAATTAAAATCCACTTTAAAAGCTTAAATTCAAGGTGCTGGAAAGACGGTTTAGTGGGTATGAATGAACATTTTGCTGTGACACTGAAGACTTAAATCCCCAGTTCCAACATTAAAAAAAAAAAAAAAAAGAAAAAAAGAAAAACTGAGCATTGCCTGCACCTGCCTATAAGCCCAGAATTCCCAGTATAAACTGGAGGCTCTTAGGAGTCTGCTTGTTGGCCAGCTAACCAGCACAAACCAGCCAGTTGGGTTCACTGAGAGATTCTTTCTCAAGAACATCAAAAAAAACATCCAACATCCTCTTCTGGCCACACATTCTATAGGGTACATGCATCACAGACATCACATACCTTGCACCAGCACCCCCAAATTTCATATAACTAACAGCTGATATCAAACAACAAATTCCAAAATAAAACTCAAAGACTGGGAGCTGGAGAGATGTCACAACTTTCTATAACTCTAGTTCCAAAGGATCTGACATTCTCTTAATAGCCTCCAAGGACACTAAACAAGTATTTCTTACACATGAAAAACAACAACAAAAAAAAGAAAAGCTAGCAGTGGTGGTTCAACACCTTTAATCCCAGCACTCAAAAGGCAGAGGCAGGTGGATCCCTGTAAATTCAAGGCCAGCCCAGTCTACAGAGTGAATGCCAGAACCACCAAGGCTGCACAGAGAATCCCTGTCTCAAGACAAAACAAAAAACAAAACAACAACAACAAAAAACCCCAAATCCAACTAACCAACCAAACAACAATAAAAATAAAAAACTGAAAATGGGGGAAGACATTAAAAATATTAAAAATTACTCCATTTCTGACCATCGCTCACCCAGTTAATCCTAAACTATACAAAGATTTGTTTTGTTTTGTTTTTTGGAGACAGGGTTTCTCTGTATAGCTCTGGCTGTCCTGGAACTCACTCTGTAGACCAGGCTGGCCTTGAACTCAGAAATCCACCTGCCTCTGCCTCTTGAGTGCTGGGATTAAGGCGTGCGCCACCACCACCCAGCCAAAGATTTTCTTTTAAACTTAATTTTTAAAGACTATGTACATATATGTATCTCTGTGTGAGTATATACATATGAGTGCAGGGCCTGCAGAGATCAGAAGAAGGTATCAGATCCCCTGGAGTTTAAATTACAGGTAGTTGTAGGTCACTCAATATGGGTGCTAGAGAACTCATATCCTTTGCAAGAGTAGTATGCATTTTATTTGTTTGATTTTTGAGACAGGGCCTGATGCTATTTCACCAGGCTGGCCTCACCCAGATCTGCCTGTCTTGCCTCCCAGTATTCTTAACCACTCAATGAGCCATCTCTCCAGCCCCTTGTACAAAGATTTTTAAAATGCAGTTTGAACATTAATGTTTAAAGAACTTTCTCAAATAGTCTAGATTAAAGTATATCTAAAATTATTCTGTTGTCAAGAGTGAAGAAGGGAATATGACATTTATGGAGTGGGATTTGGTGTCAGGTATGTTCTAAAGATATACTTATGTCATCTAAACTTCTAAATAATCTTTAAAAATTGTATTATCATTTCTGCTTAAGGATAGAAATGATAAAATGTAAGTTAAAGGATGAGCACTGGAGCTAGAGAGATGATTCAGGGGTTAAGGGTTTGCAGAAAACCCAGGTTTAGTTTCCCAAACCCACACCCCAGTTTTCATTAACTTCAGCTCCAGGGGATCCAATTGCTTCCTGGGGACTCCACAGGCATGTGGACCCATGCAGTCTTCATTCATACACTCAGGCATACATACACATAAAAAATTTCAAAATAAGTGAAAAAAAAAAGAGTACTTGAATAGTTTTTACTTGAAAGTTTATGTTCTAACAGTTTCTGTCTACTTATGTAGGGGGTGTGGCTAAGATGCTAGCACACTTGCCCAGCAGGCCAAAAGCCTGGGACTCCAGAACTGGTAGAACACTAGGTGTGGTAGAGTACACCTGCAATCCCAGGACTTGGGAGGTAGAGGCAAAAGGATCAGATGAAGGTAGGAGGAGAAGTAGGCTACGAAGCAGACTTGAAGTCAGCCTTGACTACAGGAGACTATCTCAAACAAAACAAAAGAAAACCAACAACTATTCTCTGTTCTAGTATACATTCCTACAATAATTTTATGATTTTTCAAAATTACAAACAAATTTTAAAATTTACACAGTGAATTTATCTTCAGACTGATATGTGGCATTTAATGATACTCTTAAGAGTCTAAAGGTACTAGGCAGTTAGCTGCTGCTCTAGGATAACGTGTGGTGGTTGTGGATAGTTTATTTTACTACTCTCCTTGTTAAATATCTTACTTATAGTTCTTGTCTTAGTCAGGGTTTCTATTCCTAGACAAAACATCATGACCAAGAAGCAAGTTGGGGAGGAAAGGGTTTATTCAGCTTACACTACCACATTATCACCAAGGAAGTCAGGACTGGAACTCAAGCAGGTCAGGGAGCAGGAGTTGATGCAGAGGCCATGGAGGATTGTTTCTTACTGGCTTGCTTCCCCTGGCTTGCTCAGCTTGCTCTCTTATAGAACCAAGACTACCAGCCCAGAGATGGCACAAACCACAAGGGGCCTTCCCCCCTTGATCACTATTTGAGAAAATGCCTTACAGCTGGATCTCATGGAGGCACTTCCCCAACTGAAGCTCCTTTCTCTGTGATAACTCCAGCCTGTGTCAAGTTGACACTCAAAACCAGCCAGTACAGTTCTTCTACGCTCACATTTAATTTACAACTTTTTTCTACTTTAGAAGAACTACACAAAAAGTAGTCAAATTTCACATAATTATGAATAAGATGTTTTTCAAAGAAGCTCAAGAAGTTCTTTGGTACAAACTGGCCTAGCACTATCTATATACCTTAGACTGACCTCGAACTTGTCATCCTTCTGACTCATGTTCTCCAGTGCTAGTATTATGACTATACCACCAGGTCTCTGTTCACAGCTCAAGATTTCTTTATGAATTAAAAAACAATGGAAGGGGCTGCAGAGATGGCTCAGCTCCTTGTTCTTCCAGATAATCTGAGTTCAGTTACCAATATTCATCTATACTGGGCAACTCCAATTCCAGAGGGTCTGACAACCTCTTCTGGACTCTGTGAGCACCTGCATTTTACACACACACACACACACACACACACACACACACGAGAGGGAGAGAGACAGAGACACACAGATACTTTATCTTTAAAAAAGATAGGTAGGCAGGCAGACAGACAGACTGACAGACAGACTGACCGACAGACAGACTAGGGGCTTGAGGAAATGACTCAGTGTCATACAAGCATGAGAACCTGAGTTCAAATCCCAAGATCCTGAGGATACAGTGGCATGTGGTACATGTGCTGGTGACACAAGACAGGAAGCACACTATTCTTATACTCTAACCTCCAAACAGAATAAGAGATTCCAGCCTTCACCAGGAGGTATTAAACCACATCCTAGGGAGCATAATGATTTTAAAATCCGAATCTTCTGGTATAGGGCAATCTGAGAAGTCTTTCTGAACTCAATCCTGAAGAATATCTAACCCCCGAGCATAAATATAGCCAGAGCCAAAGCTAAACCAGGTCAGAAAATCCTGCCAAGGAACATCCTGACCTGAGACAGTCACCAAACAGGGATCACTTAACAGTTTAGTCTTCACTTTGTGAGAGACTGACCCCTTTATAGATATATGAAAAATAGACTAATTAGATCCCATTAAATTCCATATTAAGCCCCTAAGTTCTTGAAGACATGGCAGAGTTCTAAATGACCTATAGCATAAAGGGGGTGGGGGGACTTATCATGAAGAAGCTCAAGTATCATATGACCTAGCTTTAACAACATTAAATATTATTAAAGTTAGTTTTAATTTTTCATGAAGTAATTCAAAGGTACAATTTAGTAATTAGATAGCAAACTGTAGCAATGCCAAAAATCTGTCTTGCTAAAAATATCAATTTCTAGGGGTTGAAGAGATGGCTTAGAGGTTAAGAGCACCTGTTGCTCTTGCAGAGAACCTAAGTCTGGTTCCCAGGACCCTTATGGTGGCTCACAACCATCTGGAGGATCTGATAGACTTTTCTGAGTTCTGCAGGAAACAGAATGGTGTGCACACATACACTCATATACATAAAATAAAAAACTGAAGATAAAAAGTATGAATGTTCATATGTCATTGCATTTGGGCCTGCTTTAAAAAAAAAAGCTTTTTTTTTTTTTTTTAAAGGATTCAGATTTATACCTTCTTGACCATATAAGTATTTGGCAGTGTACAAGTAACAGAAAGTTAGGGGTCAAGTACAATGCTATAAAACATTCACAGCAGGAAAAGAAAACTGTCGGGCTGGTGAGATGGCTCAGTGGGTAAGAGCACCCGACTGCTCTTCTGAAGGTGATAAGTTCAAATCCCAGCATCCACATGGTGGCTCACAACCATCCGTAACAAGATCTGGTGCCCTCTTCTGGAGTGTCTGAAGACAGCTACAGTGTACTTACATGTAATAAATAAAATAAATCTTTAAAAAAAAAAAACTGTCAATACAGTTTAATAATGACACATAGTAGGTTTAATAATGACACGTAGTAGGTTTAATAATGACACTTAGTAGGTTTAATAATGACATGTAGTAGCTGTAAAGCAGCTACTTTGTGTCAGAAGATTTAGGTATGAGTACACTCTTATCTACTAAGTATGTGACGTTTTTGCTATTTACTTAGCTGCTTCTAACTCTATATTCTGTATATGTGAAGTAAGGATCACAATGCAACCACTAATGCAACAGAAGTAGGAGGAGTAAACGGTTTTAAGGAATATGCTCTCAAACACTATACACAGACACATACATACATACATACATACATACATATGTTTTTTTGTTTGTTTCCTTGAGGCAGGGCCTCATTCTAGTCTAGACTCATCTGGAACTTACTCTGTATCCCAAATTAGCATCAAACTTGCAGTGATCCTCCTGCTTCTACTTCTACAGTACTAAGAGTCACTAGCCACAGCTTTAGTTTTTTTGTTGTTGATGATAATGGCTTATGTGCTAGGGATAGAACCCAGGCCCTCGTGAATGCTAGGCAAGCACTTTACCATAGCCATATACTCCTTAACGCTGTAATTTCTTTTAAATTTTTTGGTTTTTCAAGACAGGGTTTCTCTGTGTAGTCCTGGCTGTCCTGGAACTCACTCTGCAGACAAGGCTGGCCTCGAACTCAGAAATCCACCTGCCTCTGCCTCCCAAGTGCTGGGATTAAAGGCATGCACCATATAATAGTTCCCCTTTCAATCTCCTCATTGGAATCAAACATATTTTAACTCATTTTCTTTTTAGAAATTTCAGTTACTAAAAGCATTTAAAATTCATTTATTTTATGTATATATGATCTATCTGCATGTACACATGTGTGCCAGAAAAGGGCATCAAATCTCATTGTAGATGGTTGCAAGCCACCATGTAGTTGCTGGAAATTGAACTTAGGACCTCTGGAAGAGCTGACAACATTCTTAACCACTAAGCTATCTCTCCAACCCATATTTTAACTCTTTTGGGGGGGGGGGGGTTCGAGACAGGGTTTCTCTGTAGCCCTGGCTATCCTGGAACTCACTCTGTAGACCAGGCTGGCCTGGAACTCAGAAATCCACCTGCCTCTGCCTCCCTAGTGCTGGGATTAAAGGCATGCGCCACCACGCCCGGCTCCATATTTTAACTCTTAATATTACTAAGAAAATGTGAATCTGAAGGCTGGGTGGCACAAGCCTTTAATTCTAGCAATCAGGAGGCAAAGGCAGATGGCTTTCTAAGAGTTTGAAGCCAGCCTGGTCTACAGAGTAAGATCCAGAACAACCAAGGCTACACAAAGAATCCCTATTTCAGATGACCCCTGACCCCAAAAGATTTTAGTGTATCTAGTTAACGTGTATGTGTGTGTACATCCATGTGCTCACTGGGAAGCCACAGGAGGTCTCTGGGTGTCCTGCACAATCATTCTGCCTTCATTTAAGACAGTGTCTTTTACTGAAACCTGGAGCTAGGCAAACTCCAGAGATTCTACTGTTTCCTCCCCACCACAACCCTAAGATCACAGGTATGCAAAGCCACACCCCCTGTTTTGTTTTGTTTTTTACAGGAGTGAGGGGAATTCGAACTTATATCTACTTAGCAAGCACTCTTAACCCACTGACATGTGCCATTTCTCCCTGGTTTCTTAGTTGAAGGCTTTTGTTTCAGAAAAATTAGATTAACAAGTCATTGATGAAACAGTGAGGATTTTTTTTTAATAACTTAAAATTTACAAACTCATAAATTAGTTTGTAATTTTTCTAATATGTTTAGGGCCACAATATTATGCTAGGCATAAAATAAGTTTACAGATATTAATCTATGATACTACTTTACTCACTTTACATTTTATATAATTATTCACTATCAACTCCTCAATAGAACTAGAAACTAGTACTGCTAATTAAATTTCATATTACTGAACAATTCTTTTAACAGTCAGAATTAGATTTTCATTAGGAAATTACCCTAGAAATTGGCAAAAGCTATCAACCAATATCTTCTTTGTACAAGTCAACCTTCCTTTTAATATTAACTCAGCCCAACACTCAGGATGCTAAGACAGGAAGACTGTTAATTCCTGCCCAACCTGGGCTACACCAAGACCATGTCTCCAAAACAATAAAAGGAAAGGAAGAAACACAAAGACCCCTAGATAGATCCTGAAAGTGAATATTAAGCAGTCTTCTTGAATGCTTTCAAGCTTTTTAATACAATTTTCTGCATACACACGTAGAAAATGGAATAAAATTGACCTCTTCCCCCTCCATTTGAAAATGTATGTGGTAAACGCCTTGAAAAATTACATTTAGAAGAAATAGCTAACTTTTAAGTGTAAAGATATTATTGCAGTATAGCATACTAACACAAAATGAGGTGTCTCATCCTAAGCCTAGCCACTTAAAACAGAAACACAACTGTTTTTTTTTTTAACTATCAGTAAAAGTTTCTATTGTCTGGCATTTCGTTGGTTGAATTAGTTTTTTGATACTAGTCTTGTCAAATCAGGATGCTCCGCCTCGGACTCCTGAGTGCTAGGATTCACAGGCAAGCATAAGGGCAGGCTGAAAGTATCGGAAATCTTAGAAAGCAGGCTTTAAATATGAAATTTCAAACAGAGAAAAAAGGATCGTCTTCAAATTTTAGGACAAATTAGAAAAAAAATGATTAGAATATGAGACAGACACATGAAATCCTAAGGGAGACAGATGAACCGCTCACTTCTCTGTCCTAAGTGCTTCTAGCAGATACCAAAGAGGTTAATGGTATTTTCTCTGCTGTACACAATTCAAAATGGCTAGTTGGAAAAGTTCTGCTCAAACCTTAACAATCTGTCTCCGTGTTGCCAATAAGTGGCTTTGTTTCCAGTTTCACAGACTATTCTGGGATGTCAAGAGTTACCATTATTGCTGCTTCAAAAGAGCCCTTGTTTCGGCTCGCTCCCTCGGACCAGGGATGTGAGTACAGTGGTGTTTACAGAGACCTGATGTTTAGAACGACGTTAGGAAAGGTCCACCCCTTACTACTCCATCCTTTATCAACAACCACATTTTGTGTGTTTTTTATTGTTGTACACTTATAGTCTTTTTGAAAAAAGGCACCTGCACATGGTTTCGTCTTGGCCAATAGGGTTTATCTTCAGGAACTCCAGGGAAAGCGACACCCTAAAACCCACTTGGCCAAGGGAGGAAGGGGGCTGGGGAGGGAGCAGCCACGCCTGGCAGCTAGGAAGGAGCGGCGGCTGTTTACAGGCGCCTACTCCCTCCCCCACCGCACAGACAGGGGTCCAAACAACATTTCCTGCGAGCAAACTCTCCGCCCGTCCGCTCTCCTCCGAGGGACCGCAGAACCAGCCAGCCTCGGACCCCCCTCCTCCCGCCCCAGCCTCCCCAGCCTTCCCCGCGTCCAGGGCGGCGTCCGCACCGCCCCTCGGCCTACCTACCCCGGCAGGCCCTCCGGGAGGCACGCGGAGGCCTGAGGCCTAAAGGACGCCGGCCACTGACAAGCCCTGGGGCCGGTCCCGAGCGCAGGGCGGGTGAGGACAGCCCCATCCCCGCAGCCGCTGCCTATTGTTCTCGGCCGCGGCCGCCCCGCTCCCCACACTGCCGACCGCCACTCGCTCACCGCGCTGGTCCGAGCAGTAGCTCCTCTCAGCTCCGAGTCCCTGCGGCCGTCGCCACCGTCGCGGCAGCCGCCGCCGCCGCCGCTGCCACCATCGACTCTGACTCTGTCCCAGGCCGCCGGACCACGGCCGTAGCCGCCACCGCCAGCGCCGCCTCCAGCCCCCCACCTGCTGCTGCTGAGGCTGCTCCTGCAGCAGGGGCCATCTTGTTGGTCGGCCTCCCCTTCCTCCTCCGCGTCCTCCGCCGCCCGTCGCTCGTTGTCCTCGTCCCCTTCCTCTTCCTCAGTCTCCGGCCCGCCCCGAGACTGGGGCGGAGATGAAGGCGAGGCTCCTCCTCATAGGGCGGGGCCAACGGAGTGGGGGCGTGGCGAACGAGGCGGGGCGTGGTCGTCTGAGGGCGGGGCTGGGAGGAAAGCTCTGAGTCACCGGCCCCAACGCCCTGCCCGGAGCGGGCGACGCGCCCCGCCCGTGTCTCGAGCGCTGTCGCGCCCCGAGTGGAGAAACTTGTCCCACCTCCTCCCCGGCCACCCGCCTGGCCTGTGGCCACAGTGCCTTTGGTCCTGGCAGGCAAGAGGCCAGGCGGTTCCCGTAAGCTCACTCCTATGTAGTCTCGCGCTGCCTCTGAGCTTGTCTCTTTCTGAGATCTGGACTCTTTCTCTACTCTAGAATCTTTTTTTTTTTTTATATGCTACATCTCACCAGCCGCACTTGCGCTTGTGTGTGTGTTATCTTTTTAACTTACATACTACCTCTCCCCCACGCTGAGAGAGAGAGAGAGAGAGAGAGAGAGAGGGAGAGAGGAGAGAGAGAGAGAGAGAGAGAGAGAGGGAGAGAGAGGGGGGAGGTGTATGTGTGTGTTATGGCGTTTCTCTTCAGCTCTGAACTCTTCCTCTTGTATCTGTTTTTCATTCCACCTCTTTCCAGTACTCTGTTCTGGTATATGTGTGTACACATCTTCGACAGAATTCGTTTTAGCCAAACTCTGAAGAACCGAAAGAAATGGAATTCTAATACTATATAGTATTAAATTTATATACTAACTTTCACATTAAAACTGTCCTCAAATCAACACCATATAATGCTCTCCACTCTCCTTCTGCTTCCTGCTTTGGCTGTGAAAGCAGAGAATTTGTTGTTCTGTCCTTTTTTTTTTTTTTTTTTTTTTTTGTTCTGTTTTTGAGACAGGGTCTCTCTATTATGTAGCCTTGGCTATCCTAAAAATTCTTCTGTAGACCAGACTGGCTTTGAACTCAGAAGAGTTCCATCTGTCTCTGTCTTCCAAGTGCAGGAATTAAAGGCATGGGGTCCATGCCTAGACTGTCTTTTCTTCACTGTAAACTCACCAGCATCAATTTAAAACAAACAAACAAACAAACAAATTACTTCTACATCTCACAATAAACAATTACTGGGTGGCTGTTGGGCTTTAATATTGTTTAGGCTTTGGTTTGGTTTTTTTTTTTTTTTTTTTTTCCCGTGGGTGTTTGTTTGTTTGTTTGTTGTTGTTTTGGTTTGGCTGGGTTTTTTTTGGTTTTTGTTTTGTTTTGTTTTTCAAGATATGGTTTCTCTGTATAGCCCTGGCTGTCCTGGAACTCACTTTGTAGACCAGGATGGACTCGAACTCAGAAATCCGCCTGTCTTTGCCTCGCTAATGAGTGCTGGGATTAAAGGCCTGGGTCACCACTGCCTGCCTGGGAAGTCCTTCTGCCTCTTAACTTCAGTTTATAGGTGTAAGACAGCATATCCAGCTCACACAGCTGAAATATCACACATTTTCCTAAACTTGGAAGAGTTTTTTTGTAGTGATTATAACTTCATGGTGGTGAGATTTCAGTTTATTTTTAGACTTATTCATGCCTTTATTGATTGTGTTTGCTGCTTTGGAGTGAGCTAAATCTGTAATCTCTCAAACTACTAAATACAGCTGTCCCCACTCATCTGAAATTTCTATGATTTTAGTTATCTCGGGACAACTGTAAACCAAAAATATTCAGTGAAAAATTCCAGAAATCATGAGTTTCCAGTGAATTTCTAGAATACATTGTTATAATTGTTCTATTTATTATTAGTTGTTAACTGTGCCTAATTTGTAAATAAAACCTAATTATTCTTATGTAAAAGTAAACACGTAGAAGGTTCTGTACTATTCTCCTTCAGTTTAGTCATCTGCTGAACATCTGGGAACATACCCTAGTCAAATAATAGCCTGGCTCTTGCAGTAAGCCAGGACCTGATTTCCAGCAGCCCTAAAGTTTAGGCCAGCATGTTACTAATCTAAACGTTATCTCTTGGAAAGCCTTTCCCGCCTCAAACAACCAGGGCTCAGTCCCCTACTAGGAAAAACATAAATCTGTTCCTCCTGCTATTCCTCTGCCTTACTCCTAGGGAACCTTCCACAACAAAGTTTTAGCTGCTGTTGCTAGGCACACATGCCAACCTCTCTGTTTAGGTGAAAGCAAGTAGCTCAGCTTCCATTACAAACAACCTAATGAGAGTTCCTTAAAATAGGAATAGTGCTATACCTCTGCTGGTTATTCCAACTAAAAATAAGTTAAACACAGAGCTTCCTCCAAGTTTATTTGAACTACATAATTGAGCAAATACTTGTTGGAAAAGGAAGAGCAGCTCTGTAGAAACAAGTGTTTCTAATGAAATGAACCTGGGAGGAGTCATTTAGTTTGAATTCTGCAATTAGACTAGATGTGAGATACAGAAGACAATGTGTCCCCAGAGACCAAGTCTATTTAAAAGAGATGTGGTAATCTACCAAGGGAAAGAAGAGATCGTGTGAATTTTATTCCGAAATTAATAACTATTTGTAATTTTTAGTTAGTAAATCAATCTCTCTCCCCCTAATTTTTCTAAGTTTCAACATTACTAAGGGTCTTGAAATTAGGAATTAGAAGATTAAATTAGCTGGTATGCTGGGTTTATATGGGTATATAATTGAATTTCAAAACTTTGGAAATTAAAGCACCCCATGGTGGTGCACACCATCAGTCCAGCACTCAAGAGACAAAGGCAAGGGTATCTCTGTGAGTTAGCCATCTTGGTCAATATAGTGAACTCCAGGCCAGCCAAGGCTACCTAGTGAGACCTTGACTCATGAATGAATGAATCAATTCAGTCAGTCAATCAAAACTTTTAAAAATTAAATTTAAAAAGTGTATTGATGAAGACAGCTAGGTATGGTGGCATAGGTCTTTGGTCCCAGTACTTTGGAAGCTGAGGCAAGATGACTAAAATTTCAAGTCCACCTATGTAGGGTGAAAGTTCCTAGCCCACTTTTACTTTTTTTTTTTTTTTTTCCTTTCGGTTTTTTGAGGCAGGGTTTCTCTGTATAGCCCTGGCTG
This sequence comes from Mus minutoides, assembly GCA_902729485.2. Classification (NCBI taxonomy): domain Eukaryota; kingdom Metazoa; phylum Chordata; class Mammalia; order Rodentia; family Muridae; genus Mus; species Mus minutoides. Next base: position 3,945,510 of record LR749505.1, on the reverse strand, counting down.
TCCTGGAACTCAGTTTGTAGACCAGGATGGCCTCGAACTCAGAAATCCGCCTGCCTCTGCCTCTGCTGGGATTAAAGGCATGCGCCACCACGTCCAGCTAGCCTAGCCCACTTTTAAAAACCTATCAAGTTCCACTAGTCCCTAAGCACAAAATCCCACAAATCCCTGGGCTCTCCTTGAAATCTTATCAATCCCCAGTCTGGAAATCCCTGAAAAACCTAATCCCCAAGAAACCCTATAGAAAGCCTGCCTCTGCTCAGTTACCAGCTGCCTCTTGCCAGAGCCAGGTCAGCCACCCACATGCCTTTTCCCCCAAGAATCTCTCGTGTGAGGTTTGTTGTGTGGTGTGAGTGTGTGATATTCTTTGGCTTCCTTCTGCCAGAATATCTTTCCTTCAGACTGTGGCACTTGTATTGGGGAAACCTTTCCCCTCAGAGCAGAACTGTAATACTTCCATTGGGGAAACCTTCACTCTCAGAACTGCAACACCTCTGTGAGGGAAAATTTCCCTCAGAACTGTAATACTGCCACTGAGGAAGCCTTCCCCTCAGAGCTGTAACACTTACAGTCTGGGTTATAGAGTGAGACTGTATCAAAACTTAATTCATCTTTAAAAAAAAAAATCTGTTACTGCTGGGCCCTAGTGGTTCACATTTTTAATCTCAGCAGTCAGGAGCCAGAGGCAGGTGGATCTCTGTTAGTTTGAAAGGTCAGCCTGGTCTACAGAGCCAGGTATGGTGGTACATGCTTTTTTTTTTTTTTTTTTTTTTAATTTTATTTTTTTCTCTCTCTTTATTAGATATTTTCTTCATTTACATTTCACATGTTATCCAGAAATTTTCCCTTACCCTCCCGCATCCCCGCCCTGCTCCCCTACCCACCCCCTCCCACGTAATGGCCCTGGCATTCCCCTGTACTAGGGGATATAGAGTCTGTATGACCAAGGGGCCTCTCCTCCCAATGATGGCCAACTAGGCCATCTTCTTCCATATATGCAGCTAGAGACATGAGCGCAGGGGGAACTAGTTAGTTCATGTTATTCTTCCACCTAGAGGGTTGAAGACCCCTTCCGCTCCTTGGGTACTTTCTCTAGCTCCTACCTTGGGAGTCCTGTGTTCNAAGATCCTTTCCCAATCTGTTGGTGGCCCTTTTGTCTTGTTGACAGTATCTTTTGCCTTACAGAAGCTTTGCAACTTTATGAGGTCCCATTTGTCAATTCTCGCTCTTACAGCACAAGCCATTGCTGTTCTATTCAGGAATTTTTCCCCAGTGCCCATATCTTTGAGTCTTTTCCCCACTTTCTCCTCTATAAGTTTAATCATAGCACTCAGGAGGCAGGCAGAACAGAGAGTTGGAGGTTAGCCTGGTCATGTGACAAGTTCTAGACTACATAGTCAGACTGTGTCAAAACTTAAGACAATTTAAATGTTTTACAGTCACGTTGTGCTTAGAAATCTAAGCCATTTAGTTTTATTTACTATTTTATGAAACTTTAGTGTGGAATGCCCAGAAATTTAGATTCTGCCCTCTTCTCTACCACCAATATACTAGTACTAAACGAGTCACTTTGTGGTAAAGCCCTTGGTTTGAAGCCTACAGGAAATCCTCAGGAAATCCCTCAGTCTCTATTGTCCTCTGTAATTTTTGTGCTTTGAGTTAGGGTCTCACTGTGCATCCCTGGCTGACCCGGAACTCACTTTGTAGAACCACCTGACTGCTAATTTGCAACAGTCTTACTGCCCCTATCCCTACACTCTAGAATTGCAGGTGTGTTCCACCATATGCACCTCAATAAGCATTTTTAAAAACTCATTTTATGTGTGTCATCAAAACCATTATTTTATTGATTGAAATGGCAACAAAAAGACTCACCAGGCAGGATAAATAACACCTTTAATCCCAGGACTTCACAGATTAAGACAAGAGAATTGTCCCAAGTTTGAGGCCAGTCTAGGCTATAGAGCAAGATCCTCTCTCAAAAACAAAAACAAAAAACAAACAAACAAAAAAGCAAAAAAACAAAAAACCAACCAAACAAACAAACCAAAAACCTGCGAATAATGATTATAAACTGAGTGGTGGCACATCCTATAATCCAAGGATTCAGAAAGCGAGGCAGGAGGATCTCTAGTTGAAAGCTGGCCTAGGCTAGGTACAAAGCAAAATAAAATGAAATACAATGACAAGGCGTCAGCCACAGTTAGTTCCCGTTGTCCTTGTCAGAGACTTGTATAACCAAGGCTAACCATGTAGGTGAGATGACCTCACACTCCTGAGTTCCCTGCAGGGTTCAGCACCACCCTAATGACAGTTTCGTTCTTACCTTTAACTCTAAAAAAAGAAATCAATGCTATTTTTCAATGTATGCAAATCTGTTAATGCCTTGTAAGATTTCCAGTATACCTGTGCTATACTGTATCCCTTCTCCCGTTAAAGACTAAAATAAAGGCCAGGCAGTGTGGTGTATGTCCTTAATCCCAGCACTTTAATCCCAGGCAGAGGCAGGCAGATTTCTGAGTTCGAGGCCAGCCTGGTCTACAGAGTGAGTGCCAGGACAGCCAGGGCTATACAGAGAAACCCTGTCTCGAAAAAACCAACAAAACAAGACAAAACAAAACACTCCTCTATGATGTTTTAGAGTCTTTTCACATGTGACAATATTTGGATATTGTCCTGAAGTTCTTGGTTTGAGGCATCAGGGGGATGAAAGAGGACCAAAGAAGACAAAGCAGTAATCATTGAAACAGTGTTCCAGGGAGATACACGAAGCAGTTACACTCGGTGTATGAAACCAATCGTGTCTGTCATGCCTTGCAGCCCAGTGTAAAACCAAGCACAATTTGTGTAAATGGGGCCTAAAGGGCCACCTTAGGTTCAGCGTAGCAATCTTCAACACATGCAACCCAAGTGGAATTTCTAGAGCTAGATCCTTGTAGACATGATTTCAAAAGAGCTTAAAACAAAACAAAACAAAAAAAAACCCCAAAAGGTTTCTGAGCCATACATGAAACTATTCCTCCACAGCTGTGCCTGAGCGCCTCCAGCCCCACCCTGAGCAGTCTGAGCTTCAGTTGACCCGTAGGAGAGCTATCCCAGGGTGATAGTAAACAGACAGGCCTTAATGAAAGAGCATTAGTCAAGGTCAGTGTTCTAGACTTTTGCCCAAACAGGGTCAAAGAAAAAGCACTGCCACTTTTCCTTAGGCCAAACACACTGGAATGTCCTGCCGTTTCCCTTATACTAGTTTGCACAGACTCTACGGCTTAGACAATGTAAGCAGTTTTATTACATGTTGGAGGCTAGACTTCCAAAATTGTGGTCAGCAGATTGGACCTTCAGAGGACATTCTCCTTGGCTTGCAGATTGACACTTCATGTTCCCTCTCACGGGTCTGCTGTGATCTTTTCTTTGGATTAAGTCCTACCCACACAACCTCGTTTTACCTTAATTAGTATTATTTTTTAAAAGATTTATTTATTTATTTATTATATGTAAGTACACTGAACTGTATTCAGACACACCAGAAGAGGGCATCCGATCTCATTACAAATGATTGTGAGCCACTGTGTGGTTGCTGGGACTTGAACTCAGTACCTCTGGAAGGTCAGTCAGTGTTCTTAACCGCTGAGCCATCTCTCCAGCCCTTACCTTGTTTGTTTATTTGTTTGTTTGTTTGTTTTGATGTCAGAAGACTGGGTTTCTGTGCATAGACAGCGTTGCTCTGTGTAGCGCTGACTGTCCTGGAACTTGGCTCTGTACACCAGGCTGGCCTTGAACGCAGAGATCTACATGCCTCGGCCTCTCAAGTGCTAGGATCAAAAGTGTGTGCCACTGCCACCTGGCCCAAATAACATTCTCTAGCAGTAATACATTTTCAATATCTTTTGGCCAATATTAACTTTAATTTGTTATAGATAGCCATTTAAAAAGAATAATTAATAATAATAATAATAATAATAATAATAATAATAATAATATGGGGGCTGGAGAGATGGAGAGCAGTTAAGAGCCCTGACTCCTCTTACAAAGGTCCTGAGTTCAATTCCCAGCAACCATATGGTGGTTCATGACCATTTGTCATGGGATCTGCTACACTCTTCTGGTGTGTTGAAAGACAGCTACAATGAACTCATATAAAATAAATAAATAAATAAATCTTTAAATAAAAAAAGAATATACATTTGTAAGCCATTTGGGAAACAAGAATTCAAAAGAACCTGTGGTTTGAATATAGTTTAACTGCATCTCCATCGTCACACACTGTATTGCAAGTTTCAAGTGTGAAGCTGTGTGAGCAGAGTAACCCTGTAAGAAGTCAGGCGTAGAGTGAGGTGCAGTCACTGGGACACTGACTTAGAAAGGAGTTAGTGCTGCCACAGCCAGAGACTGAGTGCTTATTAAGAGGCAAGCCTGGCTTTGGACTCCTTAGCATCTTGTCCTGCACGTGATCTCCTCCTGTAGCATGCACTCACCAAGATGCCTTCTGTCATGTTGTGTCTACTGAGATCTAAATAGATATTAATACTATACTTCCACATCCTCAAAACTGTGAGATTTTTTTTTTTTACTCTTTACTCAGAACTTTTTTTCCTTTTTGCTTACCCAATTTCTGGTATTTTGTAATAGAAGAATGGAAAATACATTAATCCAAAATGTGTTTTCATAGATTGGAGAGAAAACTTTTCTTTGCTTAATGCCTTACCTTTTAGGTTCTGAACTTGGGGGTGGGGGTTTGAGTTCTTTTTTTCTCCTTTTCTTCCTCCTCCTTCTATTCAGGCATGGCTGGGCAGTGTGATCTCATTAATTACTAATGTGATTAAATGTTAGCTTTAGAAAAGTTGCATTCTTTTATAATATAGTAAGTATTATAAGATGTGGTTTGTGGATATCAAAATTAGAAAATACATGTAATACATGGCCTGACAATGTACTACATCTTTTTACTGATGAGTCATCTCCCCAGCCCCTGGATTTCTTTATCCTGATTTCTATCTCTTCAAGACAGGTCATGAGCTAGGCGGGAAGACCGGCCTACAGTAGCCTTGTTGAAGTTGAACACTCAGCTTCAGGTTTAGTGCATCCATTTACTCCTTTCTGTTTCCCTTGGAGTTTGGATTAAAGTTTTCTTTGACCGTTTCCATCTTTTCTCATCTGTGCTTTCTCTCTGCCAACTTACTAGATCACTCATTTTCCCACAGGCCTGAGTAGCAATGGTGACAGGTAATAATATTGCTGGCACTCCCTAGAGTTGCAAATCTCACAGAAGACTCAGTCCATTTAAATAAACCTTGTTCTCCAACCTTCTAGCTATGTGGATATGTGATGTCTTTTTATTTAAGTTTCTTTTATGGTTATGTGTGTATATATAGGGGAGGTATATGTACAAGTGTTTGCATGTCTTTAGAAGCCAGAGAGAGAGAGAGAGAGTCAGATCTCTGTGAATCTGTTACAGGTGGCTGCAAGCTGTCTCATGCAGGTGCTGAGAACGGAACCCTTGGCCTCTGCAATAGCCATATGTAATCTTTACTGCTGAGTCATCTTTTCAGCTCTGCTATACGATCTCATTAATTATTAATGCAATTAAAAGTTAGCTTTATAAAAGTTGAAGTTGCCGGACGTGGTGGCTCAGGCCTTTAATCTCAGCACTCGGGAGGCAGAGGCAGGCAGATTTCTGAGTTCGAGGCCAGCCTGGTCTACAGAGTGAGTTCCAGGACAGCCAGGGCTACACAGAGAAACCCTGTATGGAAAAACAAAAACAAAAACAAAAACAAAACAAAAAACAAAACAAAAACAAAAATCTTGAAGTCATTTATAACAAAATAAGCATTATAATATGTGTTCTATGGATATTAAAGTTAGAAAATAAATGCAGTTCATTGCCTGACATTTGTTAGGTATTTAATGGGGAGTTATTAAACTAATAGAGTATATTTATAGTTTTTAGATTTTTTTTTATGCGTGATTTAATCTGATTTTCTTCGGTAAGAGCCACTGACACAGTGGTCAGCAATTCTTTGTGCTAAACTACCAGAAAGTTAATATTTTAGGTCAGCAATTCTTTGTGCTAAATGACCAGAAAGTTAATATTTTAGGCTTTGCAGGCCATATGGTCTTTATCAGAGCTACTCAATTCTGATTATTGTACTAACGAGAATGACTGTTTCCAATAAAACTTTATTGATAAAAATAGCAGTAGGCTGTGGAACAGTGGGGATATGGAACCTGAAGAGACCACTTCCAGTAGTCAGACAGGACCCACCAGTGGAGGGATGGAGACACCAACCCGCCTACAAAACTTTTGACCCCAAATTGGTCCTTTCTAAAAGAAATGCAAGGACAAAGATGGAGCAGAGACTGAAGGAAAGGGAGGCCAGTGATGGGCCCAGTTTGAGACCCATCCCATGGTCAGGCACCAATTCCCTACCTACACTATCCATGATGCTATGTTGTGCTTGCAGACAAGAGCCCTAGCATAGCAGCTCTCTGAGAGGCTCTACTGAGTATCTGATTGAGACAGATGTAGATTCCCACAGACAAACACTGGGTTAGAGTTAAAGGAAGGATTGAAGGTCCTCAAGGAGATGGCAACCCCACAGGAAGACCAACAGTATCAACTAACCTAGACCCATGGAGGCTCCCAGAGACTGAGACATCAACCCAAGAGCATACATGGGCTGGTTCCCTGGCACATATGTAGTGTAGGGCTGCCATGTCTGGCCTCAGAGGGAGAGGATGCATCTAATCCTGTAGAGATGATGCCCCAGGGTGGGGAGATAGGGGGGCTGCCCTCTCTGAGGAGAGGGAGGATGGGGGAGGAATTCTATGAGGGAAAAGAAGCAGCATTTGGGATGTAAACAAACAAGCAAATAAATAGATAGATGGGTAGATCAATCAATCAATCAATGAGGTTATGAAAGCATCCAAGATTGTATGTGAAGAATAGAATAAACCCTTGGCTTAAAAAAATGTTTTTAAGTGGCCTTATGGAACATCTTGCAACAGCTAGATATTAAGGTTCTCTCACTTTTTGACTTTCAGAAAAAGGGCTGAATTTGCCTTCTCGAGACCTTAATTTATGCTCAAACGCATTGGTATTAGATTTTCCCTCTTGAGTTTAGGGGCTGTGCTATGGTTGACTTTAATGATGCCAGTAACATAGGCTTCTTTAGTCTGGAACAAAGAAGTGCTTCCTTTTTACAACAGGGGTAGGAGAATTAGAAGAAAAGTCAGTGGATCTGTTAGTATAGCTGCATGTATACATATGTATGGTTCTATCTGAACTTTTACAAACCAGCAATTTAGTGACCTATGTCCTACTGTTGTAGAAATGAAGCAACATTTCTCTGTTGGAGAGGGCAAGATTCTCACATACTCTTGAAAGAATGGAAAAATGGGAACATCAGTAAGTTTGGAACTACCTAGATTCTGACCCTTTCCTCCACCTGCTGAGAACTCTTGGAAAATGCAAGGAGTAGTAAGATATTTTCAGAAAGTCCAGATGCCTGCCTGGCTTTCCCCAATCAATTGAACACCCAATATGCTCAGCTAGCATAAGGGAAAATGATCTGAGACTGGTCAACTATATGTCCTTGCTTTGAACTTTGGATCTGCAGTAAATTACAGGAAAGTAGTAGAATTCATCCCAGAGCAGATAGATACCCAGAGACCACCAGGAAAGGCATCATAGGCCAATGGTTCCAATGCCTGGCTCATGCCCTGCATTGGTGACACCAGACCATTTCAAGGCTAACCTTGTTTTCCTCACTTTTTGACTTTCAAAATCACCAGTTGCTCAATCTTTTTCCAATCAATTCCCCTTCTGCTTAAGTTAGACACTGGGATGGTTCAAAATATACAAGGAAAAGTGAAAAAAAAATCAAGGACTACAGAAATGTAATTTTCTCATTTCTTATATAGTCACCTTTTCCTCAACTTAATGGAATTATCTATATTTTCCTATCTGTGCTTTGATTTTTACAACCTTAGTCATCAGCCTTAAAACTTAAGGTTCCATCTGGATTCATTTCACTGTAACTGAAATGAAGGTATTCCAAATTACATGTTTCCTCCTGGAAACTTAGCTGATTGATTACCTCCAAATATAATAAGCACTTTTCTCACAATTTGATTTGAATTTTTAATTCATCAGCCAAGTCTCTAATTTAAAAACCAATATTGCAGATTTTTCATGGGGGAAAGAACCGTCTCAACCTCTCCTTGCTGAAGATCATTACAAGTACAATGTGCTTCTTATTCCTTTTGCCAACACGAAATTTCTTAATCAAGCACTTCATCTAAGGCAATCAAATGTTCCTCATTAAAGCTACATGAAAAAAAGATTCGTTTTTAAGTTTCTGCAAAAATATTTAAATTACCAAATTGAAATGTTTGTCTATAGTTCTTTTGTGCAGAGATTCTTAACCTTGTTTTTTGTAGCATCTAATCAAAGCCATGGTTGTTCTCTAGTGAGTGCACTGGAAAAAAAAATCACAGAAATTGAGTTTTGAGACATGGCCTTGCTATATTTCCCAGGCTGGTCCAAAACTCCTACCTCAAACACCAAAGTGCTGACATGACAAGCTTCTGTCATCATATGTCTTAGTTTTCTATACCCTGACAAAGAACCATGACCAAGGCCACTTAGTAAAGAAAATATTTGATTTGAGGATCACAGCTCTAGACAGTTAAGGTCCATGACTATCATGACCGTTGTGGCAGCAGGCAGGCAGGAATGGCTTTAGAGCAGTAGCTGAGATCCTATGTCTTGATACTCAAGCACAAGGTAGAGAAAGCTAACTGGGAATGGCTTTTGAACCTCCAAAGCCCATCTCTAGTGACATATCTCCTCCAACAAGGCCACACCTCCTAATCCTTCCCCAAAAGCCTGGGAGGTCTGAGAGGTAGAGGAGGGACATGCTGAGATTTGCTTGCTGAGGGAGTTACTTTGTAATTAAAGAGTAGAAAATGTACTGCAGGCAAACCAGTGTGTGAAAAGACCTTTATCAAGGGCATTTCTTGAAAACCTCTCTTCCTTTGAGCCTGGTTTTTTTCCTACCTCTTAGACAACTCCTTTTCTTTAAAGGATCTATTTCAAGTAGACACTAAATGTTGGTGTTCTAAGGATGGCCACACATGAAGTTGCAGAGCTATGGGGCAACTAGCTTTCTTAGGAATTATTATTATTATTATTATTATTACTGGTGAGGTGAAATGCTTTGGAAAAGATTCTTGTAGCCAGGCTTAGTTTTGTTTTGACTTTGAGTTTTTGTTTTGTTTGGAGACAGGATCTTGCTATGTAGTCAAGGCTAGCTTGAAACTCTTGATCTTTAGATTATAGTTGTGCACCATAGCATCCAGCTTATCTATCTATCTATCTATCTATCTATCTATCTATCTATCTATCTATCTATTTTTATAAGTCAGGGTCTTTCTGTGTAGCCCTGGCTGTCCTAGAATTTGTTCTATAGACCAAGCTTCCATTTCAAAGATCTGCCTGCCTCTGCCTCCCTAGTGCTGAGATTAAAGGTGTGTACCACATGACTTTATACATGACATGATATGGCATGATACATATGTCTACCATCAGGTACTAAAGAGCTGGCTCAGAAGTTAGGACAGTGTACTTGCAGCGGATACAAGTTTGTTTTAAAGAACCCATATGAGGAGGCTCTCAGCTACTTGTAACTCCAGCTTTATGGCTTCTGACCCCCTTTTCTAGCTTCCATGGGCATCTGCACACACAGGCACATACAGATACAGATGCACATACACACATATACAATTTAAAACAAAATATATTTTATTTTAAAGGCATCAAAGGTAGGCATGGTAACACGTGTCTATAATTCCAGCATTTGGATCAGGTGCAAAAAGGTCAGGAATTTAATGTCAACCTGGAATACAAGAGATACTATCCTAAAAGCTGAAAAGAAACAGGGTATAGTGGCACATGACTTTAGCAGAGGTAGGAAGATCTTTGAAAGGCCAGCCTGGTCTACATGGTGAGTTCCAGCACAGCCCGGGCTATATAGAGAAACCCTGTATTGAAAAACAAATGGACAAAATAAAACAAAAATAATAAATGTGTAAAAAGCTGAAAAGATAAAGAACAATAAAGAGTTTATCAACCAGCAGTGGTACCCATGAATGTACATCTAAAAGCACTGAAAGGAGCTTGCCATATTAGTTGTCTTATCACTGTGACCTAACAAGTGATTTCAAGGGAGAAGTCTATTGTGGCTCACAGTTTCAGAGATCTCCTTCTTGACTGCTTGGCTGCATGCATGCATGCATGTACCAGAGACATTCTTCTACTTGGTCTGCTGGACTTTTCTTCCTGTCTAAAACAAAGTTCCAAGCTAACCAGAGTCCCATACTATGACCTGAATTAAACAAACAAAAACCAAACAAAGGATACCATTGTTGAATAATCCCCAAATGCTGTCCACACAAGGGGACTTCCTTGACTCCTTTAGCCCTGAGCTCCCTGTCATATGGAGGACGTTCCTGTGTCCTCATTCCTGGATCAGCTGTCTTCCTGATGTGTTTGACAGATGAGTTTAGAGAGTAGCAGGAAAAAGAATCCAGGTTCTCCTCAATCAGATCCTCTCTCTCCCACTTGGCGTGCGATAAGGGCATCACCTATACCCTCAGCCATAGGTGATGTGTTTATAAAAAAGGAGAAAGGAGATATGTTCTATGGGGGTGTAGTCAGGTATGGGGGAAGGGGATGTCTCAGCAGGCCTTTGCCAAGGCATCCCTCCCCCTTGAGGGATCAGCCACATAACTTATATAGTATAGAATAGAGTTTATTGTGGAGAGGGGAGTTAAGAGGGTACTAGAGGCAAAGAAAGGCAGAGAGACAGAGAGTAGAGAAATAGAGGCTGGCCATGGCCATGAGCACATGGAGAGAGAGGGAAGGGAGGGGGGAAGAGAGGGGGGAAGGGCGAGAAGACAGGAAGCAAGAAGGGAAGAGCCCAAGAGATGGAGAGAACAAGAGTAAGAGAGGGAGGAGAGGGCAAGCAGCCCCTTTTATAGTGGGTCAGGCCTACCTGGCTGTTGCCAGGAAACTGTGGGGAGAAGCATACCTGGTTGTTGCTGGGTAACTGTGGGGTGGAGCTTAGACAGAAAGCTAACAATAGGTGCTGTTGCAGGTCATCATCAGCCATGAGCTCTCTTCATTCTTCTCCCCTTTGACCCTTTATCCTGGTTGTGGTAGTTTGAATAAGCTTGGCCCAGGGAGTGTCACTATTAAGAGCTGTGACGTTCTGGAGTAGGTGTGGCCTTATTGGAGGAAGTGTGTCACTGTGGGGGTGGGCTTTCCGACCTTCCTCCTAGCTTCCTGGAAGACAGACTGCTCCTGGCTTCCTTTGTATGAAGATGTAGAACTCTCAGTTCCTCCAGTACCATTCCTGCCTGGATACTGCTATGCTTCCATCTTAATGATAATGGACTGAACCTCTGAACCCGTAAACAAGACCCAATTAAATGTTGTCCTTATAAGAGTTGTCTTGGTCATGGCATCTTTTCCTAGCAATGGAAACCCTAAGACACTGGTGTTGTTAGTGGCTAACCTGTGGGTTGCCTTTTCTAACTCATATCCTTTGGAAACCTGTTTATTTTAAATACTTAGGTACTCTTCTAAACCTGATGAGGTTCTACTTGGTATAAACATTATATTAGGCAGCATCACAGATATTGTTAGTTTGAATTGCTCTTCTCACCTCGCTGGTGAGATCCTAAGATTATCATTGTCATTGCTCTTTGTATGTATCATGTATTGTGTGTTTGTGTTAGTATATGTGTGTACATATGTCTGTAGTAAAGGCCAGAAACCAACTTTGGGTGTTATTTCTTAGGTCCTGTCCTGTCCACCTATTTATTTATGCACAATCTCTGGAGTTCAGACAAGTAGGTTCTGCTGATTGGCCAGCAAGCCCCAGAACTCTGCCTGTATGTAAATTGACAACATGACTATACCATTATTTGGTTAAGGTAGTTTTTTCTATTGTAAATATGAGACACACACACACACACACACACACACAGATAGAGATAGAGAGATAGAGACAGAGAGAAGAGAAAGGGAATAGCCAGAGTTTTCTGGAAGATTCAAGAGCAGAGAGACTGCAGTAGTAGACTGGACCTGGCCAGGAGAGAAGAGAAGCAAGAGTAGAGCCCAGAGGGGCCAGGGACATGATTTCTCATAGAGAAAGGGAGTTTAAGAAAGGGAGAGAAAAAAGAAAGAGAGTAAGAGAGACAGGGAAAGAGCCAGCCCATATGGAGAGAAATAACACAGTTCTTAGGAGAATGAGTAGCTGTGGGGAGGGAAGCCCATGAGCTAGAGGGAGGGAGAAGGGTGCTAGCATAGACTTTGAAATAGGTAACAGGTACTTGTGATACTGAGGGAGCCTGGAGGCCAGCATTCACTTTGGTATGCTAATAGACTCCATGGATAGTCAATTGTCCCTTCTGCCTTTTCGAATTTGAAGAAATGCAGTTAGTTTCCTTTGGATCTGGCCCCCCTCTCTCTGCCTCACTAGCTCTGGGACTACAAGCTCTTACAGCCATGACCAGCACTATTATCTAGGTTCTGGGGACCAAACTCAGATCCTTGTGTTTGCAAAGCAAGCTCTTTACTGGCCAAGCTATCTCCCTATCATTATTGCTGACATCTTTTCAGCTTAAAGCTTGGAATTCTGTTATTAGAAAAAGATAAAGAGATAGGGGATATGTTCTATGGAGGTGTGGTGAGGTATGGGGCAAGGGGGTGCCTCAGCGGGCCCATGAGAGGGACCAGCCACACAATGGTGTAGTATGGGATAGCGTTTATTCAGGGCAGTAGAGGCAGAGAAAGGCAGAGAGAGAGAGAGAGAGAGAGAGAGAGAGAGAGAAGAAGAGGAGAAGAGAAGAGAAGAGAAGAGAAGAGAAGAGAAGAGAAGAGAAGAGAAGAGAAGAGAAGAGAAGAGAAGAGAAGAGAAGTAGATGCTGGTCATGGCCATGAGCATGTGGAGAGATGGGAAGGGAAGGGAATGGGGAGGAAGGGGAGAATGAGAGCAAGAGAGAAGCAAGAGAGAAGCAAGAGATCAAGAGAACAAGAGAGAGAGGAGGGGCAAGCATCCCCTTTTATAGTAGGTCAGTCCTACCTGGCTGTTGCCAGGTAACTGTGGGGTGGAGTTTAGACAGAATGCTAACATTAGTAATACAACCAACCTTTTTTGTTTAATGTAGATAGGTGTTTTGTCTCATGAATGTCCATGTACTATGTACATACACTGTCAGCAGAGGCCTGAGAGGGTGTCAAATTCCCTGGGACTGGAGTTACAGTTTGATAGCCACCGTGTGGGGCTTGGGAATTGAACCCAGGACCTCTGGAAGAGCAGTCACTCTTACCCAATAAGCCATCCCTCCAGCCTTACACCAAAATATTTTTTTAAAGATATTTATTTATTTATTTATTTATTTATTTATTTATTTATTATTTATGTACAAATACACTGTAGCTGTCTTCAGACACACTACAAGAGGGCATCAGATCTCATTACAGATGGTTGTGAGCCACCATGTGGTTGCTGGGAGTTGAACTCAGGACCTCTGGAAGAGCATTTGGTGCTCTTAACCGCTGAGCCATCTCTCTAGCCCCCCAAAATATTTTTATACATTCCAAATATATTGAAAGACTTAAAGTGTAAGTTGTACCCATAGTCTGTCTTTCTGTCTATCTCTGCCTGAATCTCTATCTCCTTAAAGATTTAATTTTTAAAAAATTATTCTGCCATGAGGATGGCCGAGTGGTCTAAGGTGCTGAATTCAGGTTGCAGTCTCCCCTGGAGGCTTGAGTTCTGTATTCCACTCCTGACAAGTTCACCTGTGGGCTGGAGAAAGCTCAGTGGTTAAGAGCACTGACTGCTCTTCCAGAGGTCCTGAGTTCAATTCCCAGAAATCACATGGTGGCTCACAACCATTTATAATGGGATCCAATGCCTTCTTCTGGTGTGTCTGAAGACAGCTACAGTGTACTCATATAAATAAAAAACTTCGGGCTGGTGAGATGGCTCAGCGGGTTAGAGCACCTGACTGCTCTTCCGAAGGTAATGAGTTCAAATCCCAGCAACCACATGGTGGCTTACAACCACCCGTAACAAGATCTGACGCCCTCCTCTGGTGCGTCTGAAGTCAGCTACAACATACTTATGAAGAATAATAAGAAATGAATCCTTGGACCGGAGAGACCAACCGGAGCAAGCCAGGCTGTCCGGAGCGAGCGGAGCCGAACGGGGATGGCCGGAGCAAGTGGGGACGCTGGAGCTAGCAGGGCCGGAGCGAGTGGGGCCGAATGGGGACGGCCGGAACGAGCGGGGCCAAACCGGAGCAAGCGGAGCCGATTGGAGCGAGCGGGGCTGGCTGGAACAAGCGGGGGCCGTACGGGGGCGGCCGGGAGCAAGTGGGGCTGGCCAGAGCGAGCGGGGTCAAGCAGAGCGAGCGAGGTTGACCGGAACAAGGGAAAAAAAACTTCATTATATTTTGTTTTTGTCTATGAATGTTTTTGTGTACTCTACGAGTGCCTGGTGTTCTTGGAGACCATAGAATGGCTTCAGATCTCCTAGATCTGGAGTTACAGCCGATTGTGAGCCTTCTTGTAGGGGCTGGGAATCAAACCTGGGTCCCCTGGAAGAGCCGTCAGTGCTACTGAGGCATCTCTCCAGCCTTCATCCTAATCTCTTCTAAAGGAAAAAAAGTTTCAAAGTCTGCTAAAGAGTGAGCCTGGGACAGAGGAATCACTGGGTTTGTCTGTACCTTTGAACTCCTCATGGCTACCATGGACAAGACCAGAGAAGTGCCTCTGACTCAGGAACAGCCACATCTCTGCCGTCTTATTTTTCTCTGCCTGAAACTGGAGTGGGAGCTTTGCTTCCAAGTCCTGAGCAAACTATCTGATGTTCAAGCTATAGATCTAGAAGGCCAATTAGTTGGTATCTTGAACAAGGGTAGTCAGAGAAATTGATACAGAGAGAAAAGGCACCATGTCAGTAACCCAGTTTTCAAGAAAATATAGGCAAATGCCTAGAGTATGGTTTATGTGTGCTGAACCCCAAAGAAACATTTAGATCAGAACCACATTACTGACTCTTTGGTTAGCTGTAATCAAGTTTGTTTGTTTGCTTTTTTTAAAAAAGATTTTATTTATTTTGTACATCTGAGTACACCACCATTGTTCTCTTCAGACACATACCAGACCCCATTAACAGTTGTGAGCCACCATGTGGAAGAACAGTCGGTTCTCTTAACCACTGAGCAATCTCTCCAGCCTGTTTGTTTGCTTATTTAAACTATTTTATTTTATTATTTTATGTGTATAGGACTTTTGTCTACCTGTATGTGTGAGTACCACATATATGTCTGGTGTCTATGGAGGCCAGAAGAGGACATCAGATGCCCTGGAACTGCAGTTACCAGGGCTGTGAGCTGCCAAGTAGGTGCTGGGAATTGAACCTGGATCCCCTGGAAGAGCAGCCAGTGCTCTTAACCTTTCCAGCCCCATTGCTCAGGATTCTCTTGCAGGATCCAGTGACCTTACCATTTCCTGTTTTCCTGTGGCTAAGGCTTTTTTCTTTTCATTGTGAAAATTTCCATGTAGGTAAGTAACTTTCACAAAGTCACTGACTAAGTGTCCGGACTAAGACTAAGGCAAGATAGGAAGGTGGGGAAATACAGGGTTGTGGGACTATAAAAACCCCCATTGTGGGATACGCTGGAAGTCAGACACTGCCGCACATGCGACAACACTGAAGTTGCCTACAGAGATAAGACACCTCAAACCAGGGCACAAAGCAATTCAACATTCTTTTCTTTCTTTAAAAAAATATATTTTTTAAGATTTTATTTATTTGTATACTCTAGCTGGACATGCCAAAAGAGGGCATCAAATCTCATCATGGATGGTTGTGAACCACCATGTGGTTGCTGGAATTTTAACTCAGGACCTCTGGAAGAGCAGTCAGTGCTCTTAACCGCTGAGCCATCTCTCCAGCCCCACTTTGATATGTTAATGAAACTAACATTTCTTGAATACTGGGATACTGACATGGTGCCTTTTCTCTCTGTATCAATTTCTCTGACTACCCTTGTTCAAGCTGCCAACTAATTGGCCTTCTAAATCTATAGCTTGAACATCAGATAGTTTGCTAAGGACTTGGAAGCAAAGCTCCCACTCCAGTTTCAGTTAGCCATTTCTTCTGAGTTTCAGACCTAGCAGAGTGTAATTTCTACCAACATCTGCAATCAATGACCACTTGACAGATGGCTAGGGGCAGAGAGAACAGACTTTGAATTGTGACTACCTTGTTTCAAATCCTGTCTCCACTGTGTGATCTTGCATAAATGACACAGTTTCAGTTTTCCACTTCTTATCTACAAAACAAGGACAGTATAGTATTACCTACTGTTATGCTCAGTCTTCATTTTCAACTGGTTAGTTTTCGAATCACTGTGGAAATACATCTTGGTGTTCGTCCACTGAAGTGTTTCCAAGAAGATTTAACTAAATAAGGAAGACCCACTCTGAATGTCGCCAGCATCATCCAATGGACTGAAGTTCCAGACTGAATAAAAAGGAGGAAGAGACCCACACACCAGCTTTCATCTCTCTCTGCTCTGTACTGTAGATGCACAGTGCACAGCTGTCTCATGCTTCAGCTGCTATGTCTTCCCCACCATGATGGGCTGTACTCTTTCTTAATCCAAACCGAAACAAACCCTTCCTGCCTTAGGTTATTTAATTGAATATTTTTATTTCATGTTAGATATTTGGTCACAGCAATGAAAAAAGTCATGAATACATCTGTATTTTAGGGTTGTTACAACCCTGAAGGTTCTTAAAACAGCACCTTCCTGGCACATGATATGCATGATAGCTTATTAGTATTGATATTACTTCCAGAAACAGTAAAACAGCATATATCAAATTGGAATTATAATGGGAAGTCCAGAACTGGATTTCCTTTTTTCCCTTGTTGTGACTAGTTAAAGGAAAGAGTGAACATCTCAGCGTGTGCTGGATTAGAGGTGGATATTGTTCTACCTGAAATTGACAGCATCATTTTCTTTGATAATAAAATAGAAAGGACTAATATGCCTGTTAGTCCCAGCCTTAAATGATTATAGCTTCGAGGGCAAGAGGGGCTCACCTCTCCCATCCCACCCTCAGCACAGCATGCAAGAAAGGAAGTCATTGGCCTCAGCTGTGTCCTGTGTCCATCTGGATAGCTAGAGAAATGGGGACCTTATTAGTAATTGCACCAAGACCCCAGAAAAGCAAATGGAGCAAAACAGATAAATCTATGGTTTTTATCATGTGGGATAGTGTCTTTAAAAAAAATGAACTCCCCATACTTTGTCCTTATGTAAAATGCGTTAAAATTTATCTCTAGAAAGTTCTACAAAACAATAATAGAAATATCAATAGTAACTAATTTTTTTTCCTTTTCTTGTTATTGGGGATTGAATCTAGAACCTGGTACATGTTAGGCAATTGCTTTACTACTGAACTATATCCCACTATGAAGTCTGTTTTTCTCACTTTTTGTCTTGAGACACAGTCTTGCTAGATTGTTCACAGCAGCCTTGAATCTGTTCGGACATCGTTGCACTGTTTAAGGCTTCGGTCTCAGCCTCCCATATCGCTGAGATTACAGGCCTACCCCACGGTTGTTTGCACCACTCTTCATTGAGTGGTTACTATGTATAATGTATAGTACTTTTTTGTTTATTTTTCAAGACAGAGTTTCTGTTCTGTAGACGAGGCTGGCCTCGAATTCATTGAAATGTGCCTGCCTCTGTCACCCAAGTGCTGGGATTAAAGGTGTGCACCATCACTACCTGGCCTCATATAGTTCTCAATATACTAACACTTTTAAATTATTTTTAATTCTTTTTTTTATTTTTTAGAGATTTGTTTTTATTTTATATGTATGAGTTTTTGCCTGCATATGTGTATGTATACCAGGCATACCTTGGGGCTCCAGAGGCTAGAAGACAATTTCAGTCTCTCCCTGGAGCTGGAAATTACAGACAGTTGCAGCCAGTGCTCTCCAGCCTTCACTCTAAATTTCACAACAGCAGTATAAATGTGGAACATAGTTGTCTTAGTTTGGTTTTCTATGGCTGTGGTAAAACTCTATGGCCAAAAGCATCTTGGGGAGGAAAGGGCTTATTTGGCTTACACTTCTAGGTCCCAGCCACTCACTGAAGGAAGTCACAGCTGGAGCTTAAGCAGGAACTGAAGCAGAACCTATCATGCTGGCTCACTCGCTCTCCAGATCACTCTCAGGTTCACTCAGATAGCTTTTCTTTTCTTTTGAAAAATAGGTTTACTAATTCTTGGAGAATTTTATATATTTTGATCAACTTTACCTCAATTCTTCTCCTTAACTCTTCTCAGACCCACCTTACCTCCCTATCTTAACTCAGCTTCATGTATTATTATTATTCCTGGTGTGTTTATAAAAAGATAAAGGGGGAGGGATATGTTCTATGGAGGTGTAGTCAGGTATGGGGGAAGGAGGTGCCTCAGCGGGCCCATGCTGAGGCATCCCTTCCCCCTGAGGGACCAGCTACATGATGGTATAAAAGGCATGAGAGGGGAGTTAAGAGAGTAGTAGAGGCAGAGAAAGGCAGAGAGAGAAAGAGAGAGAGAGAGAGAGAGAGAGAGAGAGAGAGAGAGAGAGAGAGAGAGAGAAAAGAGGGGTAGGGGCCTGCCATGAGCACATGGAGAGAAAGGAAGGAAGGGAATGGGGAGAGAGGGAGGAAGACGAGGGAGGAAGAAGAGAGAGCAAGAGAGCAAGGAGGGGAACAAGCAGCCCCTTTTATAGTGGGTCAGGTCTTTCTGGCTGTTGCCAGGTAACTGTGGGACAGAGCATACCTGGCTGTTGCCAGGTAACTGTGGGGTGGAACTTAGACAGAAGGCTAACAATTACTTCATAACTCATATACTCCAATGTGTTCTGCCCATATACTTCTTGGTATTGGGCTATCCACTGCAGTGTGGTTGACTTACCAGGTGCCATAGTCTTAAAAAACAAACAAACAAACAAACAAACAACCCCCAAAACTTTGACTTCCCACTTCCCAGAAGCCATAAACTGTCCATAGCTTCTTCCTTCTGTATGGTGGCTTATAAACTCCCTCGCACTCTGCGCTAGGATGTTAACTGGCTTGATGTTGTGCAGGTCATAATCAGGCAACCTTAGCTGTGACTTGGTGGATGTGGGAGACACTGTTCTGATCTGAGCCTCTCTAAACTCTGGCTCTTCCATTCTTTCTGCTCTCCTTTTCCAAACGGTCCTTGAGACTTGGGGAGGGGTCACGATACCGATTTGTGGCTGGGCACGCCACACTCACTAATCCTCTGTGCTTCGAGTAGTTAGTTGTAAGTTTCTACATGAACAACCTCCACTGCACAAAGAGGCTTGTCAGATGAGATCTGAGAGCTGCATTAATCCTGGCTCAGAACTGTCCACCCCCTCCCGTGCACAGACATGGATGGGGCAGCTGGGAGATGTGGAATTTCCTGAGTGCCTACCGGTCTGAACAAGGGCCACCTCAGGCCTCACCCTGGTCTGCAACATCTGGTTTTCTTTTATAGCTCGGGCCCACTTGTCTAGGGATGGTGCCACCCACAGTGGGCTGGGCCTTCCCACATCAAATCATCAATCAAAACAATCTCTCAGCACTAGAGAGTTGGCTCAGAGGTTAACAAGACAGGTCTTTCTTCCAGAAGACCCAGGATTTATTAGCAACATCCAAATGGCAGCCCACAACCATTTGTAACTCTAGTTCCAGGATATCCGATATCCCCTTCTGGCTTCCATAGGCACCGCATACTCATATGGCTAGACATACATGCAGACAAAACACCCATGCATATAAAATAGTTTTTTTTTTTCAAATGTTCTTTAGAACAAGCAAACAAAAAGTCTCTCACAACTAGGCCACAGGCTAGTCTTCAACTGAGAGGTTTCCTCTTGCCTGCCAGGTACCTCTGGGTTGTGTCAAGTTGACAAAACCTAGCCAGCACCATTATTATCATCAGATTAAAGACCAGGAGGTCGGGCTGGAGAGATGGCTCAGTGGTTAAGAGCACCGACTGATCTTCCAAAGGTCCTGAGTTCAAATCCCAGCAACCACATGGTGGCTCACAACCATCTGTAATGATATCTGACGCCCTCTTCTGGTGTGTCTGAAGACAGCTACAGTGTACTCATATACATAAATAAATAAATCTTTAAAAAAAAAAAAAAACCAGGAGGTCGAGGAAATAGGCTGTTACTTTCCCAGAGATCATGCGTTAAAAAAAGTGGCAGAACTAGTAAACAAGTATTGGAAATAACACTCAGAATCTGGACTCTTCTGGTGGCTGAAGTATAGGAGCAAAAACACCTAATGTTGCTGGATATGTAAAAATGAGTAAATAAGTAAATAAATAAATAAATAGCACACTTAATGGGGATTTTGAAACTAAACCAATAGATCAATTTGATTTTGTATATTCAGAAGATGTTGGTCAGAGTGCATTTGACAAACACCCATCAGTGTTCTAAATCACCCAGAGAATGCATTAGACGTGATTTATTTCAACTCAGTGCCTTAGGGAAGTGTACACCAAAAGCATTCTTGGGTATTAATCAAGAGTTCACAGCCAGGGGTGGGGAAGAGGCAGTGGTGGTGCATGCCTTTAATCTCAGTACTCAGGAGGTGAAATCAAGTGTATCTCTGAGTTCTTGGCTAGCCTGGTCTACAGAGTGAGTTCCAGGACACCCAGGGCTATACAAAGAAACCCTAGGGGTCTTGGGGGATGGGAGGAAGAGGTCAATTGTACAATAAATAATTTTATAAAGATTCAGAAACTCTCCTTTAAAATGTAGAGCTAAGAAGGTCATAAGGATGTTGTGACTTATTTCTGAAGGTTCAATGAGCACCTCTGGATGCTTCTCTCTTCTCTGGGGTTTGTGGCATTCATTCTGTGGTCTTCATAATTGCATTACACCTACCTAAGCATCCTCACCCAAGACTAGCTGAAGGATATCACTCTAACGTTTTCTAGTTGTCTTTAATTACTCAGAAAGAAAGCCCAGAGACCTTTTTCTTTTAAGAAATTTCTTTTAGTTCATGGGAACACACATTTATGGTCAAAAGAAATTGTTGAGACATGAGGAAGTAACAAATCTTCACCAAATTTTAACAAGTTCAACAAAGCTATCCCATAGGCTGGGACTAAGGTAGTTTTATCATCATAATCTTTTTTGGAGCTTGATTCTGGTATGAATCAGTCACTTTATGTATACTAGCTCCTTAGGCTATCATTTCACATGACAAACAGATACAGAAGGTTTGACTACTGGCTCAGTGTGGTTGCTAAAGTTTATATCTTAATAGCACCCCCAAAGGCCCATGCTTTTGGAAGGTACTATGAGACCTTGTGCAAACTTAAGAGGCTAAAGCCTTCAGGTCACCTTCACAATGCCTTGGAATGGAACTGTTGGAGTGGAGTCCCCTTCCCTTTCTCTCCCTCTGCTCCCTGGCATGTGATGACATGAATACTTCTGTTTTGGTGTGCATTCTAGCCATATGTGCATTCTTGCCACGGGCCCTCAAAACAGTAGGACCAACCAGTCACGAACTGAAATCTCTACAAAGGGATCCAGAAGCAAGTTTTTCCGCTTCCTAAGTCGCTTATCTCTGACACTTGCTTTGGTGACGGAAACCTGACTAACACCATGACTTAATAAATCACGGGGATCTGTGAGTCACAGTCTGTGAGGCTGCCTGGCTCTTAAGGCCTGTGGCCTATCTGGAGTAGCCCACGCCAGGACAGATGCTTTGACAAGCAGAACTGTGGGGCAGGTTTGCTTGCTTGCTCTCTGTTTTGGTGGAGGTGGCTGCTGCTGTGGGAAGGGAGTTGTAAACACTGGTTGCTCTGGCAACCTCTTGGCAAGGTCACCATTGCTTTGGTGACTGCGCCTCTGCTTTGGAGATTCATAAACTTGATTGTATATCTTGAAGGAAGTCTATTCTGGAAAGATTCACAGAGCTATAATCTTACAAAAGCATATTTTTCTAATCTGAAAAATACTTTCTCCCTCTCTGGGACCTGTCTGTTTGTCTATCTATCTATCTATCTATCTATCTATCTATCTATCTATCTATTCATCCAGAAAGCCTGAGATCGATCGATCTATCTATCTATCTATCTATCTATCTATCTATCTATCTATCTATCTATCTATCTATCTATCTATCTGAAGCAGCGCTTCTCTGTGTTGCTCTGGTTGTCCTGGAACTTACTCTGTAGACCAGGCTGCCTCCAGCTCAGGGATTGTCCTGCATCTGCCTCCCATCATTTGTCTGCTTGGAAGTTTATTAATGAGAGTAGAACTGGCAAAAGAAATAGAGAATTTAGGGGTAATATTTCCCTTACATATCAGGCATGATGAATAAAGTATTTTTTTCTGTGCCAGAAAGCCCAGTCGGTGGCTTGTACTCTCAGGTCTAAAGTCTGTCTTCAGGAGTCAGAGACTAAAATGGACATGGCCCAATATTCGTCAAAATTTTTGTCCAGTTTTTGAAAATAAAGACCTTAACCACAATGATGATAGTCTGTAAGTTATTAAACCACAGGACATGCTACCATGTGTACAAAAGGTAGTTTCTGCATACAAGAAGTTACAGCCTCACCACATAGGTACAATGAACAAACAGGAAAGCCTGTGGAACAAACCCTAGGTGTCCAGAAGCCAACCAGAACAGAACAGAAAGATCACGGAGAGCTAGACTAATCATGGAAAGCTGAAAACTGACAGGAAACCTTAGGAATGAGTTAAATTTAGATGAGTGAAGGAGAAATATGGGACACCCGGATGATATCAAAGCTATGAAGGAGGACACTCTTCCCAGGAGGACAATGTCAGTGAATACATGCTCACTGCAGGATTGCTGGAATGGGCTTGCTAGCAGCAGGCTTTCTAAGGCAGAAAGGGATTTAGACACGATTAGCTGAGAATGCAGGCTTAAAATTAATTCAGTCAAGTAGGCATGGAGCTGCTGTAGTAATCCAGATGTGAGATGCTGAGGGACCCAACTGAGGCAGATGGGAGGATGGACAGAACAGGCAGAACCTTAGAACGTCTTATCATTAGAGGAGTTTGGGGCTGGAGTGATGGCTCTCAGCAAGCAGCTAAGATTGTTCTGTTTGCTGTCTTGTGGAGAACCCAAGTTCTGTTCCCATTATCTAAACTGGGAATCTACACCCTCCTCCACATGTGTACACATACCACACATGGGGATACGTACATATACACAAAAATAAAGATTAAAAATAAATCTTAAAAATGGACGGGTTAAAAAAACAACAACAAAATAACAACAACTGTTTTCTCTCTGAATGGTGGTAGTGCACATCTTTAATCTCAGCACTTGGCAGGTGGAGGCAGGGGCATCTCTCTGAGTTGGAGGCTAGTCTGGTCTACATAGTCAGTTCCAGAACAGCTAGGGCTACACAAAGAAACTCTGTCTTGAAAAACTAAACAAATCAAACAATAAAAAAGCCAATGAATTTCTCCTAAGCTCACTGAAATTTATATTTATCCAGTTTTCCTTTCTCCTCTCTTTCTCCTGTGTCTTTTTTCTTTTTCTTCCTCTCATTTCTTTTTCTTTTTCTTCTTTTTCTTTTTCTTTTTCTTTTTCTTTTTCTTTTTCTCTTTCTTTTTCTTCTTCTTTTTCTTTTTCTTTTTCCTTGGCTGTCCTGGAACTCACCCTGTAGATCAGGCTGGCCTCGAACTCAGAAATCTGCCTGCCTCTGCCTCCCGAGTGCTGGGATTAAAGGCCTGCGCCACCACTGCTCGACTCTCTCATTTCTTTAAAACCTTTCTCACATACATGTAAAACTATGAGGAATAAGGGTTCTAATAAATTTGTTCCAGACAGCCTATAAATGTTTATCTCAATGACAAGAGTCAGCTTTTGTTTTGTTCAGTTTTCTTTTTCTTTTTTGAGACAAGGTCTCAAGTAGCTCAAGGTGTCTTTGAAATCACCCTGTAGCCAAGGAAGCTGCTGATTGCGTCCCTCTCCATTCCCCAAGGGCTGGGATTCAAGGTGTGTGCCCTGACTCTGCGTGAAGGATCTTCATCATTGCTTGTAAGCTGTCTTCGTTCATCAGCAGGCATTCGCACACCCCCATTTAATTTCTTCTGTCTTTTTTTTTTTTTCATACTTACTTTACAAAAGCTAAAGTCTATTATACCTTCTTTATCAATTCAGCTGCCAACTCTCTGGAGTTTCATGGTGTTCTTTCAAATACTGTTGCATTCAATTTTAAACAATAAGAAAGACAATGTACTTAATACTCAGTATAATCTTTTGTTCAGAAAGATTCCCCTCATTCTTTATAATGTGTCCCAGTGTTATTATTCCATGTAGACACTCTGCATTTCATCTTGTGCCTTTCATCTGAAGATCATAAAGCATGCAGCAAACATTAATTAATTCTTACAACAACCTTCTGAACTATAATTTGTATGCATACACAGTACATGAATCACCCAAAAGACAGCAAAACATAGCTTTTATGGGGAGGAATAGGTTTGGCCCAACTCCCTGTATAAGCAGCCTAGTCAAATACTTTAGGGCAAAGAAGGAAGCATCATTTTTTCATTTAAAATTAAAAAAAAAAATTCTGGGTGTGGTGAGAGCCTTAGGTGAGAGAGTTTTGAGTTCAGCCTGGGCTACATGGTAAGGAGCAAGAGGGAAGGAACAAAGGAGGTAATGAAAGAAAGAAAACCAATGGGGTTTAAGTAAGGAAATACCTAAATAATCATCTCTGAAGGTTGCACCACCAACAACTGCGCGTTTGCAACAAATACCACAAATAAAACAAAGAAGTGTTGAGGCTGTTCATGTCTACCCTTTCCATCTTATCTTCATCCCCAAGACAAGCTCTTTAGAAACAAAGGAAGCCTTAACTGAAGCTTTGGCTGAAGACCACACAGAGAAAGTGCTGTGGCCTGACTCACCAACACTGCCTTCTGACACACAGTTCCCTGGGGTGTCTCTCATTTGGGTGTATAGAGGCAGGTTCAGGCCAAGGCCAACTTAGCTGAAGAGAGAAAAAAAAATCATTATTATTTTAAGGCTATTCTCTTTAAAAACAAAACAAAACAAAAACAAACAAACAAGCAAACAAATCCAATGTTAACAGAAGACAGGAGAGATGACTTTGTAGTTAAAAACATTTACGTCTTGCCTTTTCTTTTTTCTTTTTTGGTTTTTTGAGACAGGGTTTCTCTGTATAGCCCTGGTAGACCAGGCTGGCCTTGAACTCAGAAATCTGCCTGCCTCTGCCTCCTGAGTGCTGGGATTAAAGGCTTGTGCCACCATGCCCGGCTACGTCTTGCTTTTTCTGACAACCTGAATTTCAGTTTCTAGCACTCTAATCAGGTGGCTCAAAGCTATCCAGAGCTGCGGCTCCAGGACCGGGTGTCCCTTCGGGCGTCTCCAGGCATAGACACATGTGGTACAGACAAACACGTAAATCGAAAGACATCTTAAAACAAAACAAAACAAACAACCAAGCCCCGGGTGGTGGTGCATGTCTTTAATTCCATAACTTGAGGGACAGAGAGCAGATCTCTGTGAGTTTGAGGCCAGCCTGACCTATACAGCAAGAACCAGGACAACCACAAACAATGACAAAAACAAACAAAAGGCTAATAATGTAATCTATTTTATCTTGTAAAAGATTTATTTTTAAGTAAATGTGTGTCTGAGTTATATATGCTCATGAACATAGGTACCCTCGGAGGCCAGAAGAGAGTGTTGGTCTCTCTGGAGTTGGGCTTACAGGCACTTGTGAGCCATCTGATGTGGGTTCAGGGGACTGAACTTAGGTCTTCTGCAAGAGCAGTGTATATTCTTAACCATTGAGCCATCTTTCCAGCTCCAATAATAGAATTTATAAAGAAAAATATTTACAAGAAAATAGGCTGTCACTTCTTAAGTCATTGAAGAATCAAGACTATATACCAACTAATGCTTTAGTCATGAAATGGAGTTGGTACCTTTTTTCATCTTCATTCTAGCTTTCTAACGTGGAAAATTGTAAATATATTACATTATATAGGAGAACATCATACAACTCTGAATACCATCCTTTAAATATAGCAATTATTTTCTTGGCCCCTTAGTCAAGCATAACGAATAAGAAGTGAGTAGTTTACAGAAGTTTCCAAATCCTTGCTTTGTTAACAGTTTAACATCATGAATGCTAGAATTAGAGGCATGTATCACTTTACACAGCCTCAAATGGGAATCTTGAAAGCCAAAACTTAATTTATTAAAATTGAGTTTATAAAACAAATAAATGTCTACATACAGTCTATAATTTATTTGTTTGTTTGTTTGTCTGTTTATTTGTTTCAAGACAGGGTTCTTTGTGTAGTCCTGGCTTCCCTGGAACTCAATCTGTAGGCCAGGCTGGTCTCAAACTCGAGATCTGCCTGCCTCTGCCTCCCAAGTGCTGGGATTAAAGGTGTGCACTACCACCAACCCTCTGTCCATAGTCAATTTATCAGACAAAAACATACTGTACACTGAGGCAAAAAGTCCAAACTCCAAGTAGTAAGATTACTTTATTATTTGCCATTTGTTAAATCAGGTGTCAGATATTTTACTAGGATTTTACCTGTCATGCTTGTCTTTTATTTAGCTTTTTAAAAAACAATATTATATGATAAATATTAATATCCCTGTGTAAAAGGTAAGGACTCTGAGGTTTAGAGAAGTCAAGTGACTTCCAGTCAAAAAGCTAAAGGCAATTCACAGCTAAAGTATCTAATTCCCAAGTTTCTTCTTTGTTTTACAAACTAAAGAAGATCTACTAGGGCGGGATAAAAAAAATTACTGTTAAAAAGGACAAATTGGTTAACACTGGGGGAGGTGTAAGAAGTTCATAAAAGTTGCCGTAATGTATCACTAAAGCTAAGGAATCAAGTCTCCCTTGCCCCATGAAAATCAAAACTATTTAGCTTAACATGACCTCATGAATGCATAGATCATTCATTAATAATTTATAATGTCCATATTTGCATAATAAAGTACAATTTACCCTTGCTCGCCATCACCACGCTAAGTTAGAAGTTGTGCAAAATAAATTAATGCCTTCATTCTCTAACCCCCTCTGCTTATGCCGTTCCAGCATGGTGCTTTGGACCTTGAGTTTTATTGGCTGAGTCATTCTTATCTTTCCTAAAGATAAACTGCTCAGGTTCCAGTAAGTAGGATTTTGTTTGCTGCCTTTTTCTCCTTTTTCAATTTAATTTTTGATAACTCCATACATGAGGACCACATCCATTTCATTCCTCCCCCTCCCCGCTCCATCTCCACCCATGTCCCCAGTTCATGATCCCCTGTTATATATTGTTGTATATGTATATATGTATATATGTATATGTATATGTATATGTATATAAACACATTTATATAAAACCTACTAAATGCATTTGGCTTTGCTCATATGCATGTGTGTTCAGGGTTGACCACTTGGGATGGGATAGTCTACATGGCAGCTCATCCCTATAGGAGATTGATCTTCCCCTTCTCAGCAGGCATTGCCCACCTGTAGTTCTTTACCCAGGGGAAGGACTACGTAGAATTTCCCTTGCCCACACTGGCATGTCAAGTGGTCTTGTCATCTTGCTGGTCTCGTTCAGGCAACCATATTGTTGAGAGTTCCTGGTGTAGCGTTCCTGTCATATACAGAAGACACTATTATCTCACAGCAGACATTCTGGTTTTCTGGCTCTTACAATTTTTCTATACTCTCTTCTCAGAGACTTGGGTGTGTGGGCTGTGTTGCGGTTCTTTCAGTTGGAGTTGGATGTTATGCTAGTTATTTATTCATTTGTTTATTTTGTCAACTTGACACAAATGAGAGTCATCTGGGAAGAGCAGACTCAGTCGAGAAAATGCCTCCACTAGATTGGCTTAGAGGCAAGTCTGTGGGGGCATATTCTTTTCTTTTCTTAAAATTATTTTTGTTTTTTTGTTTATTTTTTTCAAGGCAGGGCTTTTCTATGTAGTCCTTGCTGCCCTGTAACTTGCTCTGTAGACCAGGCTGGCCTCTAACCTAGAGACCTACCTGCCTCTGCTTCCCAAGTGCTGGGATTAGAGATGTGTGTCACTAGGCTAGGCTTTGGAGGTATATTCTTGATTAATGGTTGGTATTGATATGGGTGGGCCAAACCCACTGTGGGGAGTGTCACCCCTGCACAGGTGGCCCTGGGTTATGCAATAAATGTAGCTGAGGAGCTGGACAGATGACTCAGTGATTAAGAGCACTGGCTTCTCTTCCAGAGCACTGGGGTTCCATTCCCAGCGCGCACCCCCTGGCTCACAGCCATCTATAATTCCAGGTCCAGGGGATCCATATATTCTTCTGGCCTCTACTTGGGCCCTGCACAAACATGGTGCAAAGACATACATGCAAGCAAAACACCCACAAACATAAAAAAGAATAAAGGAAGGAAGGAAGGAAAGAAAGAAGAATGTAAAAATAAATAAGTAAATGAATAAATAAATATAGCCGAGCGAGCAAGCCAGTAAGCAGCTTCCTCCGTGGCCTCTGCATCAGTCCCTGACTCCACATTTCTACCTTGAGTGCCTGCTCTGACTTTCTTCTATGATGCACTACAAGCTATAAGATGGAGTAAACCTCTGCCTTCCCAAGTTGCTTTTGGCCATGGCATTGACCACAGCCATAGAAAGCAAGCTAAGAGATAGTTTCTGCATTTGACCAATGGTGTTTCTCTGTAATAGTCTCCATCTATTGCAAAATGAGGTTCCTTTGACGAGGAGTGAGAGCCACATTTATTTGTAGGCATAAAGGTAAGTGTTTAGAATGCTGTTAGAAACATGTCGGCTTACAAAAATGGTAGGGGTAAGGTTAGGCTCTCCTCTTGGGACCTGTCTCACATTCTTTCTTAATAAAGTATCCACTACCATTTTGTGTAGTTTCTATTGCTGAGAATGTTTTCTAAAAAATATGTTGTTAGAGTGAATTTTTTTAATTAAAAAATTTATTTTTGCATTTGACTTAATCTCATGCTGTTTTATTCATCATATAGACCTTGAGCCAACTCCATGCATATGTGACATAGCCCAGGTTTGTGTAGGTACACCAAAGACGATGCTCACACAGTGACATGGCCTGACGGACCTCTCAGCATATAGCTCACAGCTAGGTGACACATTGTTGTAAAATAACTTTTAGTTAAACTTCTCATCCAATTAGATTATATACGCATTACCCCTTACAGCATTCCAGATTATTCTATAGCTTGTAGTTCTTTTTCTCCCAACTTTTGATTTTTTTTTTTAAGTTCTTAGGGTATTTGTGGTGTTCTGACAAAGTATCTCAGGCTGAGGAGCTGTAAACAATGGAAGTTTACTTTTCCACTTCTGAAGACTGGAAAATCTAAGATCAGGTCACGGATGTCGATCATCTGGTGAAAGCCATTCATGCTGTCTCCTCACCCAGCTGAAGGAGGAGTCAAAACCAGCTCAGTTCTGTAAAGCTTCTTTCTCTTTCCCGAGAGTCAGTTGTTCTTTTTTTTTTTTTTTTTTTTTTTTTTTTTTTTTTTTTTTTTTTTTTTTTTTTTTTTTTTTTTTTTACTTCATGTTCCATGTTTGTCCACGACTCAAGCTTGGAAATCACAGACATCCCTTTGACTCAGCCTCCTGAGTGTTCAGATGATGGTGCTGCCACTGTATTAGGCTTTACAGGTGATGGTTCTGTTTACAAGGGAGGTGCTATCACGACTTAACCACTCCCTAAAGGCATCCCACTTAATACTTAATATTGCTTTTGCGAGTTGTCTTAGTTAGGGTTTCCATTGCTGTGAAGTGACATCACAACCAAGGCAACTCTTTCTTTAAAAAAAAAAAATTGAATTTATTTATTTATTTATTTATTTATTTATTTATTTATTTATATCTCAAATGCTGCCCCCTCCTGGTCCTCTCTCTTCTAAAATGGTGGGGATCCCCCTGGGTATCTCCTCACCCTGGCACATCAAGTCACTACTACATTAGGTACATCCTTTCCCACTGAGGCTAGACAAGGCAGCCCTATTGGGGAAGGGCTACACTGCCAGGTTACAGCTTTAGGGAAAGTCTCTGCTCCAGCTGTTGGGGGACCCACATGGAGACTGAGCTGCATATGTGCTGGGTCCTCATACCAGTCCGTGTGTGGGTTTTTGGTTGGTGGTTCAGTCTCTGGTTAGTTGACTCTGTTGGTCCTCCTGTGGGGTTCCCATCTCTTTCAGGGCTTTCAAACCTTCCCCATTTCTTCCATAAGAGTCTCCGACCTCCGTCCAATGTTTGGCTGGGCCACAGCAACTCTTATAAAGGGAAACATTTAATTGTTGAAGTTTATTCTGTTATCACTATGGTGGGAAGCCTGGCAGTGTGCAGACAGATATGGAGCTTGGAGGAACAGAGAATTCTACACCTTGATCCAAAGGCAGCCAGGAAGAGACTCGATGTGTTTCTTATTGGGCATAGCTTGAGCACTTAAGACCTCAATGCTCCTCCTCTATAGTGACACACTTCCTCCAACAAGACCATACCAACTCCAACGTGACAGTGCTACTCCCTACAGACCAAGCATTCCCACACATGAGCAGGGCCCATTCCTATTCAAACCACCACAAGAGTAGACTCAATATGAGTCTGGGGGACACATTCAGATCATAGCATGAGGTCCACTGCTCAGTGTCAGTCGCAATCCCCAGCTCCACCTGATTTCCTGTTTCCATGGAGATGCACATGGAGCCACTGCTTCGTTTCTTTGGATGCAGCTGGCTCTCCTGGCCTGCCTTTTCAGGGCTGCGTTGACCCTGTCCCTTTACTTCGAGTCCTCCCTCTTGTTTGTGTCTCTTTCTTGTTAGAGGACACCCTTAGGAAAATCTAGAGAACGGTAGATGTAAAACAACTTTCTTGAGTCCTTGGATACAAGATAACGAACGTCTTTATCTTTGGATTTGAAAGATATTTTCCCCCTCAGATTTTTCCAAAGCATTGTTTCCTCACAATATTTTGGCATCTAATATTGATAATATAATCTTGGTGACATTTTCTGTCTTATTTTTTTAAGTGTGACTCATTTTTTCCCCCAGTGAGAGTTTCTAGAATCTTCTCTT
Organism: Mus minutoides; assembly: GCA_902729485.2. Classification (NCBI taxonomy): domain Eukaryota; kingdom Metazoa; phylum Chordata; class Mammalia; order Rodentia; family Muridae; genus Mus; species Mus minutoides. The sequence goes on along the minus strand of LR749505.1, from coordinate 3,914,263 downwards.
ATTTCTCATGTTTCTGAGTGTTTAAAATATCACAATAATAGCTGGGGGTGAGAATGTACACCTTTAATTCTAGGCCTCCGGAGGCAAACGCAGGCAGATTTCTTTGAGTTCCGGGCCAGCCTGGTCTATGTTCAGAGTTTCAGGCCAGCCTGGTCTATGTTCAGAGTTTCAGGCCAGCCTAGTCTATGTTCAGAGTTCCGGGCCAGCCTGGTCTATGTTCAGAGTTTCAGGCCAGCCTGGTCTATGTTCAGAGTTCTGGGCCAGCCTGGTCTATGCTCAGAGTTTCAGGCCAGCCTGGTCTATGTTCAGAGTTCCGGGCCAGCCTGGTCTATGTTCAGAGTTCCGGGCCAGCCTGGTCTATGTTCAGAGTTCCGGGCCAGCCTGGTCTATGTTCAGAGTTCTGGGCCAGCCTGGTCTATGTTCAGAGTTCCGGGCCAGCCTGGTCTATGTTCAGAGTTCCGGGCTGGCCTTAGTGCTTAGTGAGATCGTGTTCCAAAGAAGGATATGAATGGGCAGCTCGAGATGTCTCTGAGGTTAAGAGTGCTGGCCACTCTTCCAGAGGACTCTGATCAATCTCTACCATCCACATAGTGCCTTACAACCTTTTGTAACTGCAGTTCCAGGGGATCTGATGCCTTGTCCTGGCCTCCATGAGAACCAGGCATTACGTGCAGGCAAAACACTCATACAGATCTTTAAGAAATGCATCAGCTGGAATACTGGTTCTTTCTTTTCTCCTAGCTATCTGTGAGGATAAAGTAAGTCATTCGGTGGTAGAAGTGAAAACGCTATCTAGACTGAAGAGGAACAAAGAACCAGGGGTATAATGAATGGAATAAACATAAGGGTTGCCTATTTTATTCCGTCTTATCTTTATTTTGTAATTGTAGGTTTTCTTAGTTGGGTTAGTCCCCCTACCCCTTGTCTTTTAAGATAAGGTCTTATGTAGCCCAGGCTGACCTTGACTCACTTTGTAGATGAGGATTGTTGGCATTTTGTCTAGGCTCAGCCCCACAGTTACCTGGCAACAGCCAGGTATGTCTGACTCACTATAAAAGGGGCTGCTCATTCCCCCCTCACTCTCTGGCTCTCTTGCTCCTGTTTCTTACCCTCTCTCTCCCCATTCCCTTCCCTCCCTCATGGCTGGCCTCTATCCCTCCTCTCTCTCTCTCTCTCTCTCTCTCTCTCTCTCTCTCTCTCTCCCTCCCCTCCCCATGCCCTAAATAAACTATTCTATACTATACCACCATCTTAAATCTGGTACTTCAGGGAGAAAAGATGCCTCAGCATGGGCCCACAGAGGCACCCCCTTCCCCCACACCATACCACGCCTTCACCAAACATATCCCTGGCTTCACTTTCTTTTTATAAAACACAACAAGGATGACTTTGGACTCCCGATGCTTCTAGCTCTACCTCCAAAGTGCCGAGATTACGGTGAATGCCACTATGCCTGGCTTCCAAGAACTTCTTAAGCTTGGTGAGGCCAATCCTATTTAAAAGTCAACAGTGACCCAGGTATGGTGGCTCACATCTTTAATCTCAGCTCTAGGAAGGCAGAAGCAGGTGTATCTCTGAGTTCAAGGATTGCCTGGTCTACATAGCAAGTTTCAGGACAGTAAGGGCTATACAAAGAAAGCCTGTTTAGGCCAGAAGAAGGCATCAGTTCCCCTGGAAGTAGAGTTAAAATAAACAGACAAAGAACAGCAACAATCCCCCTGAAGTCAAATGTGCTGTAATGAGATAACAATCACTACAATGAAATATAACACGTTCAGAGTGCTTCCATAGGGGGTGAAGAGTTTGTTAGGCCACCTTAGGATTCTGCCTATTGCAGAAGTGTAGAAATATTCTAATTTGTGATCTGTGTTACACCTCCTATTTTAACCTCTGAAGCTTATAAAAATTTCCACTGTCCTCAGGTTTCTGAAATTCCATGACATGACTTTGTATGAGTCTATTTTTATCGATTGCACTGCGTACTATATGAGCCATTCCAATATGGAAATTCACATCCTTCAATTTGAAAATTTCCATTGAGTATTTCATTTTCCCTGTTGGTCTCTGGAAGTGTGAGTGTTTGGTCTATTTGGGTGAGTGCCCTGATCCTGGCCCACCTCTTCTGTACATTTTCTATCTCTGCTTTTTGTCTTACTCATTTTTCCCATCATCATCTTTCACTTCTTGAGCTTCTTCATTGGGTGCTGAAGATATGAATTTACAAGACTTGATTTTCTTTTTTAAATTATTCTGCTATTTTTGTAATATGTGTGTGTTGCACCCTTGCTTATCAGCACTCAGAACAGGGTGCTGGATCTTTTAGATGTGGACATGGGTGCTAAGGACTGAACTCAGGTCATCTGGGAGAGAGGCAAGCAGTACACATTCCAAGCTGCTGAGCCAGTAAGAGTGGATTTTCTTGGTTCTGCGTTATTTATTTACATCAGGAATGTTTT
>LR749505.1:3894307-3909307 GCA_902729485.2 Mus minutoides | reverse complement strand
GTGTGTGTGTGTGTGTGTGTGTGTGTGTGTGTGTGTGTAGCCTTGTCCTTTCCTGGAATTTTCTCTGTAGACAAGGCTGGCCTTGAACTCACAGCAATCCACCTGCCTCTGCCTCCCAAGTGCTGGGATTAAAGATGTGCACTAGTACTTTCCGGCTTGTTTTCTACTTTTTTGTTAAAAATTATTTTATGGACTGGGGAGATGCCTCAGTGGTTAAGATCAGTTCCTGCTCTTCTAGAGAACCTGAGTTCATTTTCTAGCACCCACTTTGGGAGGCTCACAACTGCCTGAACTCCAGCTCCATGGGATATGATGCAGTCAGTCTTCTATCCACATATACATGACATACATTCACACAGACACACAGACATACACATAAATAAAAACATATACATACAGAGTAAATAAATTATAAATTTTCTTATATGTGTCAGTAGTTTGTCTGCATGTATGTCTATGTACCATGTGTGTACCATGTGTGTACCTGGTGCCTGAGGAAGCCAGAGGGGGACACATAACCCCCCTGAAACTGAATTTTCAGATGGTTGTGAGCCTCTATGTGGATGCTGGGACTGGAGCCTGAGTCTCTGGAAGAGCAGCCAGTGGTCTTAACTGTTGTACAATCTGCAGCAATTAACTCCCTAGCTCCAATTTTCTGTTTCTACACCTGGTAAAGAACTTGGAATGCATTCTTGGCTTCTCTTTGTCTACTTGTTTTTTCATTGTTATTATTTGGAGAGGTAGAAGCAGGGTCTGGCGATACAGTCCAGATTGAGCTTACACTTAGAATGTTCCTACTGCAGTCTCCCAAGGGCTGGCATCGTAGGCATGTGCCACCATGGCTGGAACAGTCTATTGAATTTCATCTGCTTAGAACTAATCCTTTCTATCTTTGCAATTGCTTGAAATATGATTCATAGCACTGTAATAACTTGCCTTAAATGATAGGGTTTTATCTTTTTACTCGGACAGACTCTGAGAGCTTCAACTGTTTCTATATGATGGGCTCTCCCAACGTTCTTTACTGTACTTGGGCTGTAGGAAATATCTGTGGTAGGAACATCAGAGCAGATAGTGACTACAAACACTACATTAATATTCTCTAAGACATATTCCTCTGGATCCCTATAGTACTTTCTGGAAAAATACTTTCAATCTTTTCAAGTGGCCTATTCAGGGAGAACCTATTTCAGAAAAGTGCATTTATGTGATTAGAAGTGCACCAGAAAGAGAGACATTCAATGGCCTACCATCTTCTTGGGCCAAGAACTCCCCCACCCCCGACACTCACTAGTACAGATTTCAAATGTAGAGATATCATGATGTGTTTTCCCACTTCCTCTTATGAACCATTGAAAGATCACCAATCTTTCACACTGGCAGGCATTATCAATTTTCACAATGACTGTTGTTAGCTTCCTTCTGAATGGCTCTGCCGAAATACATGAGATAGATATCTAGTTATTTCCTGCTTCACTCTCCACGATTTACTCAGAGTTACCTCGTACTTTTACTTAACAAAGAAATTCTCCAAAACTCTTTTTCAGTTTTAGTCATAGAAATAACTTTTTCTTCCCAATATTGACAGTATAACAAGTGGCCAGAGTGTCTGAGGATTTTTCCATCTGTTTGTCTGTCCGTCCATTTGTCTATAGGATGGCATGCATATGCCATGGCACACATGTGGATGCCAGAGGACAACTTTCTGGAGTTGGTTTCTTCCCTTCACCTTGCCAGGCTTGTGTCTTCTTTGTCTGCTACTGCACACTCCAGGAGGCCTGAAAACTCTCCGGAAATTTAGGAGAGAATAATAGACTGTGTTCCAAAGGAAGGAAGGGAAGAGCCGTGACTTCAGTGTTTAGAATTAGGTTGTCACCCTAGGGCAGATAACTTTATAAGAAGTGGGAAAGAGATCGGTAGAGGCAAGGAGATGCACAGGCTTACCTGTCTTCATTTTGTGATGTCTGTATCCGTATGTATGTAAGGACTGTGCTAGTGATAGATTTCCTAAAATGTGATCCCTATGACCTTACTTCCAGGACCATGAACTGATAATTAAAACCAGATTTAACTACTGGCCTGAGAAGAGGGAACAGTTAGCATCAGAGACGCTGAAATCAACGTGCACCAGAGCCAGGGTGGGAGGCAATCATGGAGGTCAAAGACACCTCAGGAGGCTTGCCTCAGGCAGTACAGTCTACAGAGAAGGCGTATCCCTCCTCTTGGTGTTGAGGAGCTGAACTCATGATCTGAGAATAAATGTGGAGTATGACAAATTTGCTAGCTCTGAGCCTGGAGTCAGCTAGTACATCATTTCTACAGAGACCTATGCACCAGGAGGCTGACAGCTGCAGAGACCAAAAAATCTGAAGGTCTAATGGCTAGTTGATGTCTATAGATTCAGACTTGCTTGCTAGGCTTCCTTCCTTCCTTCCTTCCTTCCTTCCTTCCTTCCTTCCTTCCTTCCTCCCTCCCTCCCTCCCTCCCTCCCTCCCGTCTTTCCTCCCTTCCTTCATTTCTGTCTTCTCCCCATGTGTGTGTGTGTGTGTGTGTGTGTGTGTGTGTGTGTGTTTCAGGAAGGTAAGAGAATCTGCCTGGCACAGGGACTGCAGACCTATGTGTTGTCAGCAGAGGGAAGTAGACTCTAAGGTGAAAGCAACTCTTAAGTCCAACCCTTGCTCAGTACAGAGTCAGCATCAGCATAACCCAAGACAAGACAAGGGAAGACGAAAGCTTCAGACCAGACGGAACAAATGACCCCGCCCCGCCCCGCCCCTCCCCGCCCCGCCCCGCCCATCTGCCAGACGGAACAAATGACCCCGCCCCGCCCATCTGGGCCACTCTGATTTTATAGAATCCAGAAAAAAACTGCTCTAACGCTGGTTACACTGTGTACTTTTCCCCTTGTATTGTAATTCCTTTTCGCTTTCCTTTCTTTCCTTTACTTTTTCTTTCTTTTTGGTTTCTGAAGACAAGGATTCTCTGTGTAGTCCCTCTGGTTGTCCTGGAACTCACTCTGTAGACCAAACTGGCCTTGGTAATTATTTTTCTGTTTACTACACATTAAACAGCCTTCTTTATTTTAGTGAAAACTTAACATTCTTATGGATTTTTGGGGTGTTTTATTCTCATTTTCTTGTCGTTTTCCCCCTTCATTCAGGTAATTTTGTTTATATATCTTTACTTATTTGTTTCATTTTGTTTGTATTTTGTTTATTTCTTTCATGAGTAATGAAAAAATATTTTCTTTCTTTTTGGTCTCCTCTATTTCATCTTTATTCCATTTTCTCTATATTTAGTAGGAGTTTGACCTGACTTTATTGCCCCCCCCCCTTTTAAGAATAGTTCTTTACTTTGTGTTCCTTCCAGTACATTTATCTAATTGCCTTACTGAACTTTTTCATTGTTGAGTTTTCTTTCTTTCTTCTTATGCCTGTGGACATGTGTGCGTGTAGGTGAAGGCTGTAGCCTGAGGCTGGATCACTACACAGCTCTATGTGTATAGTGGCCCATTGTCTTAGCTACTGTTCTAGTGTTGTGAAGAGACACTATAATCAAGACACCTTACAGAAGATAGCATTGAATTTGGGGCTTGCTTCCTATTTTGGCAGATTGGTTCATCATCATCATGGTGGGAAAGTAGCAGGCAGGATGCTAGAAAAGTAGCCGAGTGCTTTACATCCTGACAGAAAGGCAGCAGGTAGACAGACAGTAGGCCCGGCATACATATCTCTTCTCATAAGCTCATACCACCTAATCTTTTGCATTGCAAATATTTCCCAGCTAGAGACTAAACATTCAAATATATGAGTATATGGGGACCATCTTCATTCCAACACCACATCTACACATGGAGCAGGAAGGAAAATTTCTTCCTTATAACATGTCGGGTTCCAAGGAGAGATCCAAGGTCGTCAGGCTTGGTGGCAAGTGTCCTCACCTGCTGAATCATTTCATTGACCTGAGAATTTTTCTTTTAAATAGTAAAAGCTGAAGAGATGGCTCAGGAGTTAAGAATACTTGCTACTCTTGCAGAGGACCTGGGTACAGTGCCCAGTGTCCACATGGTGGCTCACAATCACCTGTGTAACTCCAGACCCAGAGGGTCTGATGTCCTTTTCTGGCCTCTGCAGACATCAGGCAGGCATAAAGGCAAAATACTCCTGCACTTAAAATAAAAAAGAAGCCAGGCAGTGGTGGCGCATGCCTTTAATCCCAGAACTTGAGAGGCAGAGGCAGGCAGATCTCTGAGTTCAAGGCCAGCCTGGTCTACAAAGTGAATTTCAGGACAGCCAGGACTACACAGATAAACCCAGCCCTACCCTCAAAAAACCAAATAAATAAATAAATAAATAAATAAATAAATAAATAACAAATGACTCAAAATAAAAATAAAAAGAAATAGATATGCTAACACAAGAGATATTTAGAACCTTAGACATGACCAGAGAAGAAGCTTTCCCTGACTTAGTCTACATGTTGAAAATACAAAACAAAGAAAAAATATATAACCTGTAAAAGAGAGTTATGATGGTGTGTTCTTATTATCCCAAACTGCAGGAAGCTGAGGCAAGAGGTTTGCATGTGCAAGGCAGGCCTTGGTTACATAGTAAGTTCGAGGCGAGCTGGCTTGGTCTCAAAATGAATGAATGAATGAATGAATTCCAACTCACTTTTAAGGCAGAAATAGCAAAATAATACCAGAGTACTCACCAGCAACTCTAAAAGATAGATATAAGAAGTTGCTTTTGCAATAAATACAGAGATAAATCAAAGAGATGAAAGAGCTTTACAAATTAAAACTTTAAGATGCCCCAAAGAGAAATTGGACAAGGCACCAGATAATGGAAAGATCTCTCACATTCATGGATTTGTAGACTTGATAGTTTAGAAATGGCTATAGTTACAGCCTCAGAATCCATCTACATATTCATTGCAACTGCCATAAAAATATTACGTGTTTCCTTTTATATGTGGAGTGCTCTTTTAACTGTACACAAAGAAGAAGGGCAGAGAAGGGCAAAGAACTGAGTGTAAAGGGAAGGGACCAGCAAGACTAAGAGGGAGGGTTGGGGGTAAAGGGGGTAACTGATATTCAGTAAGTTGATATTCCTCCTGTTTTGTTTCTATATAATACATCTCCAAGTGCTGAGATTCCAGGCATGTGTTGGCATCTTAAGGATCTTTGTGGTCCCAGAATTAGACAGCTTTCTTGAGCTTTTGAGGAGATAGACAGAGGCAAATCAGAATTCAGTGTCATCCTCACTATATACTGAATTCAATGCCAATCCCTTCCTCTGTCCTTGGTAAAACTCACTTAGCCTTACACAATTTTTTATTACATTTAAAAGGGTTATTTTCACATTGTTTCATTCAGGAAGATTTTTTTTCCCAAACAGGTTTGCATTTTAAAAAAGAGAGGTACTTTTCATGATTTTATTTTTATTATTTTTAGTTATATGTATGTGTGTATCTGGGAAGGTGTCAGATTCCCTGGAAGAGGAATTGTAGGTGATTGTGAGCTGCTGATGTGGATGCCGAGAACAGAACCCAGGTCTTCTGGAAGAACAGTGAGTGCTCTTAACCACTGAGCCTTCTTTCCTGCCCTCAAGTTTCATTTCTGTAGACTTAGAGTGTCACTCAATTAGTCTCTATATAATAAATTGATTAAAATATAATTTTTACATCTATCCATTATCTATCTATCTATCTATCTATCTATCTATCTATCTATCTATCTATCTATCTATCTATTATCCCCCACCCCACCCCATGTGTATGTGTGTCTGTGTGTATGTATGTTGGCAAGTACGGGTAACAGAGCACATGTGCAGGTATGTCATGGACAGTGGGGCTCAGTTCATGAAACAAGTTTTAAAATCTGGAATCTACATTGTCACCAGGGGAGGCTGGCTATCCACAGAGCATGGGAGACACTCTAAGGATCCAGCTGAGCTTTTATCAGGATGAAGTACATGCAGAGATACTACACAGTCATTATTCTGTGTTTACAAGGAATAGAAGATTCTGCTTACTAGATTACCAAGAAGAACAGAGACAAGAAAGTACAGACAAGAAATACATGTCTAATAAAAGTTGAAAAAAAAATAAGACCAAAAAACAAAACAAAACAAACAAACAAAAAAAAGAAATACATGGGGGCGTAAGAAGCCTTCATGTCTTAAGAGTCTAGCACATTCCAGCTTCGTGAGCTGTAAAGCCACTGTGCATACGATTTCCTTCTGTCACTAGGATGCCAAAGGTCAAAATGCTCTCAAACACAGGATGTATTTTTTTCTCAGGTGAGGGTGTTGACAACAGAGGTCAGAGGACAACTTTCAGGTGTTGGTTCTCCCTTTTTACCATGCGGCTTCCGGGAAGTGAACTTACGTGTGAACTTACGTCTTCAGGCTTGGTGAGACCAACACCCTTACCTGCAGAGCTGTATTGCCAGACCCTTCACTTTGCTTTTTGAAAAAGGCTCTCTTGTTGAACCTGAACATCAATTGTCTAGACTGGGTGACTGAGAGCTCCACCTGAAGAAACAGCTTGCCTTCATCTTGTTTTGTTTTGTTTTGTTTTGTTTTGTTTTTTATGGTTTTAGAGCTTTATTGTAGAAAGGCAGGGAGAAAGAGAGAAGGTAGAAAGAGGGAGAAACTGGCCATGGCCACATGGAGGAGGGGGTTGTGGGGGGGAGGGAAAGAGAAAAAGAGGGCTAGAGAGTAAGAAAGGTGAGGGCTGAAAGCCATCTTGGTCTTAAAAACCATCTTATAGTAAGGACAAACTAGATTTGTCCCTGTTCATGCTTAAACCTCTGCTTCTCAAGGACTAGGCTGTTCCATACCTGTAATCTTAACTACAAATGCTGTGTACTACCTGTTCCACTAATGACAATCATGTCTTTGTTTCAAAAAAGTTGTTTATAACCATCTTGCAACCCTACCTTAGTTTCAAAAGGGTTGTTATGAATACCTTGTTATAACTACCTAGTTATGCCCACCTTGAAGCCATCTCTTTGTTTCTGGAGGGACTAACTTGCTATGCTTATGGCTCTGCTCCTGTGACCTTTGCCTATATTGGCTGCCATTTGGAAACCTCCTACCCATGAACTATAAAAGCCTTGTCTTTCTTACATCCTATGCTGACCACAGGAGAGGCAGGCCATATATACGGATTGAAAAAGCTTGCTTTAATCAAGTGCCTGCTTCAGTTAACTTGGCCATAATGATTTGGAATGGCGGTGTATTCTCTTCCCATCTTTGGGATGAACAGATCCTCCGGTTTCTGCTGCACTCTGCTCCTGTGCCTGACTATTACATGATTCAAATATGGTCCTTATGCTTACTCAGTAAGTCCTTTCCCACTGATCCATAGCTTCCCATTTTTTACTCAGAATAAATTCTAAGCACTGGCTTTGAAGTCAGGTATGTCAGCACAGTACTGTAATCTTAGTACTTGGGAGGCTAAGGCAAGAGGATGGCAAGTTCAAGACCAGCCTGGGGTAAATACTGATATGATAGTAAGAATAACAAACACATCAAACACAACAATAAAACTCCACCGGGATGTGATTGCAATTTTACAACTCAACCTTGTTTTGAATCACTCTTCTCCTGTGTGCCCGGCACTCACATTTCTCTTTCAGTGGCCCTGAAACACTGCACGTCTCAGGGCGGAGGAAATGACATCATCTTTTTTAAACTTGACTTCCTAAGCACCCTAAGAAGGTTTTCTTCTGTTACTGATTATTTTAGTTACATGCTAATTTCCTTTATAAGCTCACTATTCACAGTTCTTTTTCCAAACCTACACAATCTGTCTGCAACACACCCTTATTCCCACTACAAACTCTGGGAATGGGTAGGGACTGTGTTCGTTTTCTCTCTCGCCCCCATACACAATGTATCAGAGTCTATTACCTCCCATAGGTTCTATAGTATCTATTCAGAATAAACTTGATCTCATTAACAAAAGAGTAGTAGAATACACAGAAAGCAAGTTTCCCAGCAGTTCTGTAGGTTCTATGATTATTAAAAGGCAAACTTCCTTGAGTGATGCTATTTCATATTAAGATAATCATTTGATCTTATTCTTTACTTTGGTGCATATAAATAAAACAATCATATCCCCTTGTTTCTGAAAACATTACTCATGAAGGCAATGTGGATGTGCCGCTGCTGAGTGTTCATATGAATAATCAGCTTGCAAGTGATAGTGGGTGTTGTTTAAGGAAGTGAAAATATACCAACTAGATGCACTTCCTGCAAACTGCAAAATCTCTTTGTGCAAACAGATGGTAACAGCAGATGATCACATGACACTCGGGCTCTTCAGAAAATATTCATCAAACTCATTTACATTTCTTTTTTGAGCTACAGTGTTTTATTCTTTCTTAATTTTTTATTATTTAAATGCATTTTATACATCAAAAATATTAATAATATTGAGTATTTTGGAATCAGATAATATGTAAAAATTTTGTTCTTTTATATTTATATCCTTTCATACCCTAAAAAGGTCATTAATGAATATTTAATACTATCCATAACTGAAGATCCTATATCTAATGTTGAATACTAAATTGTTTCAAAATATACAAAATATTCTTTGGGAGTTAAGCATAGTAAAAGACATAACATATTAAAACTGACTCATTAAGAAATATATTCAAAAGCCCTTATATGATACCACCTGACATACTGAGAGAGTATTTAAAATGCATTATATATCTGTGTACATTGTCTAGCAATCAGTTTATTTAAAAAAGATTATCAGTGTTTCTAGGAGAGAAATTACTTTATCAGTAAGATTACTTTAAAAATTTCAAAATAGCAAAAACTCTTTGAAGTTAAACATTAAGAAAATGCTAATTTCAAGTACAGTGAGAAAAATTATCAATAATATCTCCATGATATTTTCAACTGTTGATATTCAACAAACAGAATAGGTATTTTAAGATATATTTCAAAGTTATGTCTCCCTTTTCATTTCTGATTTTATTAATTTGGATACTGTCTTTGTACCCTCTGCTTAGTCTGTCTAAGGGTTTATCTATCTTGTTGACTTTCTCAAAGAACCAGCTCCTGGTTTTGTAGATTCTTTGTATAGTTTTCTTTTTGTTTCTATTTTGTTGATTTCAGTCCTGAGTTTGATTATTTCCTGCCATCTACTCCTGTTGGGTGTATTTGCTTCTTTTTGTTCTGGAGTTTTCAGGTGTGCTGTCAAGCTGCTAGTGTAAGTTATCTCCAGTTTCTTTTAGGAGGCACTTTTAGCTATGAGTTTTCCTCTTACCACTGCTTTTATTGTGTCCCAATAGGGACTGATAGGGTGCATGGGATTATTTCAATCTTCTTTTATCTGCTGAGGCCTGTTTTGTGACCAATTATATGGTCAATTTTGGAGAAGGTACCCTGAGGTGCTGAGAAGGTTATATTCTTTTGCTTTGGAGTGAAATGTTCTATAAATACCTGTTAGGTCCATTTGGTTCACAACTTCTGTTAGTTTCACTGTGTCTCTGCTTAGTTTCTGTTTCCATCATCTGTCCATTGCTGAGAGTGGACTGTTGAAGTCTCCCACTATTATTGTGTGGGGTACGATGTGTGCTTTGAGCTTTAGCAAAGTTTCTTTTATGAATGTGGGTGCCCTTGCATTTGGAGCCTAGATGTTCAGAATTGAGAGTTCATCTTGGTAGATTTTTCCTTTGACCAGTATAAAGTGTCCTTCCTTATCTTTTTTGATAACTTTTGGTTGAGAGTTGATTTTATTCCATATTAGAATGGCTACTCCAGCTTGTTTCTTGGGATCATTTGCTTGGAAAATTGTTTTCTAACCTTTTACTCTGAGGAAGTGTCTGTCTTTGTCACTGAGGTACGTTTCCTGTATGTAGCAAAATGCTGGGTCCTGTTTACATATCCACTCTGTTAATTTATGTCTTTTTTGGGGAATTGAGTCTATTGATGTTAAGAGATATTAAGGAAAAGTGATTGTTACTCCCTGTTATTTTTGTTGTTAGAGGTGGAGCTATGTGTGGTTATCTTCTTTTGGGTTTGTTGAAAGAAGACTATTTTCTTGCTTTTTCTAGGGTGTAGTTTCCCTCCTTGTATTGGTGTTTTCCATCTATTATCCTTTGTAGGGCTGGATTTATGGAAAGATATTGTGTAAATTTGGTTTTGTCATGAAATATCTTGTTTTTTCTGTCTATGGTAATTGAGAGTTTTGCTGGGTTTAGTAGCCTGGGCTGGCATTTGTGTTCTCTTAGGGTCTGTATGACATCTGTCTAGGATCTTCTGGTTTTCAAAGTCTCTGGTGTAATTCTCGTAGGTCTGCCTTTATATGTTACTTGACCTATTTCCGTTACTGCTTTTAATATTCTTACTTTGTTTCGTGCATTTGGTGTTTTGATTAGTATGCAATGGGAGGAATTTATTTTCTGGTCCAATCTATTTGGAGTTCTGTAGGCTTCTTGTATGTTCATGGTCATCTATTTTTTTTTTTTTTTTTAGGTTAGGGAAGTTTTCTTCTATAATTTTGTTGAAGATATTTACTGGCCCTTTGAGTTGGGAATCGTCACTCTCTTCTATACCTATTATCCTTAGGTTTCATCTCATTGTATCCTGGATTTGCTAGATGTTTGGGTTAGGCGCTTTTTGCTTTCTGCATTTTCTTTGACTGTTGTGCTAATGTTTTCTATGGTATCTTCTGCACCTGAGATTCTATCTTCTATCTCTTGTATTCTTTTGGTGAAGCTTGCATCTATGACTCCTGATCTCTTTCCAGGTTTTCTATCTCCAGGGTTTTCTCTCTTTGTGATTTCTTTATTGTTTCTATTTCCATTTTTAGATCTTGGATGATTTTGTTCATTTTCTTCACCTGTTTGATTGTGTTTTCCTCTAATTCTTTAAAGGATTTTTGTGTTTCCTCTTTAAGGGCTTCTAGCTGTTTATCTGTGTTCTTCTGTATTTTTTCTTTCTTTTTTTTTTTTTTTTTTTTTTTTTTTTTTTTTTTTTTTTTTTTTTTTTTTTTTTTTTTTTTTTTTTTTTTTTTTTTTTTTTTTTTTTTTTTTTTTTTTTTTTTTTTTTTTTTTTTTTTTTTTTTTTTTTTTTTTTTTTTTTTTTTTTTTTTTTTTTTTTTGGTTTTTCGAGACAGAGTTTCTCTGTATAGCCTTGGCTGTCCTGGAACTCACTCTGTAGACCAGGCTGGCCTCGAACTCAGAAATCCGCCTGCCTCTGCCTCCCGAGTGCTGGGATTAAAGGCGTGCGCCACCACCGCCTGGCTCTTCTGTATTTCTTTAAGGGAGTTATTCATGTCCTTCTTAAAGTCTGTATCACCATCATCAGAAGTGATTTTAAATCTGAATCTTGTTTTTCTGGTGTGATGGTATATCCAGGACTTGCTATATTGTAAGAGTTGGGTTCTGATGATGCCAAGTAACCTTGGTATCTGTTGCTTATGTTCTTATGCTTGCCTCCCGCCCTCTGATTATCTCCAGTGCTACCTGCCCTGGCTATATCTGACTAGAGCCTGTCCTTCCTATGATCCTGGTTGTGTCAGAGCTCCTCAGAGTTCAGCTTTCTCTGTGATGCTGTGATTCTGTGATCCTGTGATCCTGAGATCCTGGATGTGTCAGAGCTCCTGGGAGTCAAGTTGCCTCTGGGCCCCTAAGATTCTGGTGTGACCAAGCTCCTGGGATCCTGTTAACCTGTGGACCTGGGCATGTTAAAGCACCTGGGAGTGGAGCTTTTACCGGATGTTGTGGGACTGGCTGTGGAGTTAGCATCCAAGGTCTGCTCAGGGCATAGCTCAGACTGGTTGCCCACTGGTCAGGCAAAGTTCCTGGGTCCCACTAATCCCAGTTACTTCTCTTGTTGGGGCGGGTGTTGTGTCCTCCTCACCTCTGATCCAGTATACTTCTTTTTCAACGTGAAAGGGGGTCATACAAAACATTACCAAGGACCTGGGCNGCTGTGGAGTTAGCATCCAAGGTCTGCTCAGGGCATAGCTCAGACTGGTTGCCCACTGGTCAGGCAAAGTTCCTGGGTCCCACTAATCCCAGTTACTTCTCTTGTTGGGGCGGGTGTTGTGTCCTCCTCACCTCTGATCCAGTATACTTCTTTTTCAACGTGAAAGGGGGTCATACAAAACATTACCAAGGACCTGGGCGTGGTGGCTCATGCCTATAATTACAGCACTCAGGAAGCCAAGCCAAGAGAATTCCCATAAATTTCAGGCTAGCCTGGCCTACATAATGAGTTCCAGACCAATCTGGGCTGTGAAGTGACACCACTATCCTCAAACAACATAAACAGCAGCTGTGGTGGCAAATGACAACAACAAATTTAGAAGGAGCTGGAGAAGGCACCCTGGAATTGGTACCATAGATTTTTATGTATCTTTGTCTCAACCAGTATGATACACATGACTGCTGATATACACAATCTGCTATCTGGGGATCCTTTTGCTCTCTCTAGGTCAAGGCTGTGGATGGAAGAGAAGGCCCTACCTAGGCCCTTGAGTGTTCAAAGTCTAGGTGTCAGGCTGAAAGAACCAAAGATTTCTAGTTCCAAGCTCTGAGAACCAGTGGCCTATTGTTCTATCTCTTAGAAGCTAAAGACTTATAGCCCTAGATGCTTAGTTTGGAAGCTTATTACACTGACTTTTAATAACAAATAGGCCTAGACCTTCTTAAACTTTCAGAATTCTCAATTTCCAAGAACAAAGCAGTAGTTGCAAAAGCAGGGTGGTAACATTGGTGGCAGGTGGTTGTGACTTCTAATATTACAGCACTCCTATGGGCCTTGGCTGTTAGAGTGCACAGCACCAGGGTCGCCAGTGTAGCACTCTTGTGCCTAAGTTATCACAATTCCCAACTGCAGGCCTTCTGGTGACCAGAACCTATAGTTCTTCATCTTTAGATCTCACAGCCAGTATTAGCACTTCTACTCCAGCAGACTGAGTTGCTTATTAACATAAAAAATCCTATGCTGTCCCCAGGTTCTACCAGCATCCCTCAGTCCCTAATAGGTACAAGGTCCTTCTGGTTGGCATCTTCCACTTCCCCCTAAACTTCTCCAGCCCAGGGACTGTGCTGAGCCCCCCTCTTCTCTGATCACTATGTAACTGAGCCATTTTGGTTAACTGTTCCCTTTGCTCTTTTAGCCAGTCTTTTTGTCCAGGCATCTCCTCTTGATCAGGGGATCATCTCTGGCTCTACCTCCCTGTCTATCTTCACTTGGCCTGGCTCAGCCTGGCCATGTTCACTCTGTAACTCTTCCAGATACTGCCTCTGTCCATACCTGCGGCTCTGCTCTCCCTTCTAGCTACAATAAACCTTACCTAGAAGCAGTTTTTCGTTCAATGACTCTCAAGCTTTTTACTTTTTTTTTCTTTGTAATTTAGAGACTTATTTTTTATTGCTTGAAAACTATGTATTGCTATATGTGTCTGCATGTGGGCATGTTCACTGAGTTCAGATGCCCAAAATAAGCCAGAGCAGCAGATCCTCTAGAGCTGGAGTTTCAGATCGATGTGAATTGCCTAATGTGGGTGTTAGGAGCCCAATGCTCTGAAGGTGCATAAAGTGCTCTTAGCTGAGACAGCTCTCCAGATGCAGGCTAAGCTTTTGTTGGGTCTGATATTGCCATATCTGGGGCCAGGATAGGAGAGTATCCGCTGCTTTGCTCACAAAGCATCTGGCCAGCCTGCTTAGAGAACCAGAGGTGTGTGTGTGTGTGTGTGTGTGTGTGTGTGTGTGTGTGTGTGTGTGTGTGTGAAAACCATCTGCACCAATCACAACAAGGGAAGACAGTAAGCTTCAGCCATGGCACAGTCCCTGACACTGGACAATCACAACAGTCCCTCCCTCATACCAGTTACAGGCCTTTTGTTGGGCCACCAAGTGAGGTCCTCCAGCTATAATCTGGATGAAAATGTCTCGATGGTGAGCGGGGTCATCTAGAATTCATGGTGGCACATCACAGCACACAGTTTGAAACAGTTGTGGCCTGCCCGGCCGTAGTGCCTTCTGAAGTTAGAGCTGGCCTTCAAGAGGAAGCAGCTCTGACTGTAATGAAGGCATCTGTCCCGAAGTCGTCTGTGCAGTGTTCAAAACAGCTGCTGTTGGCATGATCGCTGTCCAGCTGGCTGCTGGACAACAGGGCTTTGTTCAATTCAGCCAGGGAACAAGGGGATTGGAGATGCTTCTAACAGCTATCATTTAGAAAGCTAGATCACTTAGCTGCCAACATCTTAGCTTATCTTAAAAAAAATAGTAAGAGGGTTGTTTACCATAAAAAATTTTATCATTAGCATTAAAAGTGCTTTGACAGAATGTAACAGTGTCTAATTCTTGCCCCCCACATCACCAGAAGATTAGAAGATTAGAGGATTCAAAAGCCAACCTCCCAGCCTGGCACCAAAAAATCATAGAGAAGACAGAATTTTGTTGGTGGGATTCTCTTTTTGTTCTTTTACATTTATTTAGTCAGCATGTGTGTATGCATGTGTGTGCACACTCATGTCATAGGACAACTTGCAGACTTTCTTATTTTCTTTCTGCCACTTATGGATCAAACCAGGCTGTTAGGCTAAGTGTAAAGCAACTGTGTCCTCTGATCCATCTTGCCAACCCTGGGATTTCTTTTTCTAAAAGTATGAAGTTTCATGGTTTTAATAATATCTCAGAGGAACAGGTATGGTAGACTATATCTGTAATTCAAGTTCCTGGGAGATAGTGGCAGGAGAATTATGAATTCAATGACAGATTTAACTAGAGCTTAACTAGATACTGAGCTCAAGGCCAATATGGGCTACATGAGATCTTGTATCAAAGGAAACACACACACACACACACACACACACACACACACACCCAAACCACCACCATCAACAAACCCCGAATTGTGTACACTTATCACATTTTGTAACACATTTTCACACTAACAAACAGGAGAGACACTGGCAACCCTTTTTACTTTTTTTTTTTTTTTTTTTTTTTTTTTTTTT
>LR749505.1:3853602-3885217 GCA_902729485.2 Mus minutoides | reverse complement strand
GCCGCAGTCGTTGGGTCCATCCTTTGGATTGAGCTGCACAAATGCTCCCTTTAACTCTTTCAATGTGTGCTTTGTTCTTAATTCTAGGAAGGGGTGACGTGTCCACATTTTGATCCTCCTTCTTCTTGAGTATCATGTGTTTAGTAAATTGTATCTTGGGTAGTCTAGGTTTCTGGGCTAATATCCACATATCAGTGAAGTTACTCATTCTTTAAAAGGGTTTGTCTTTTTTTTTTTTTTTTTTTTTTCGAGACATGGTTTCTCTG
This sequence comes from Mus minutoides, assembly GCA_902729485.2. Classification (NCBI taxonomy): domain Eukaryota; kingdom Metazoa; phylum Chordata; class Mammalia; order Rodentia; family Muridae; genus Mus; species Mus minutoides. The sequence continues at coordinate 3,884,951 of LR749505.1, read as the reverse complement.
TATAGCCCTGGCTGTCCTGGAACTCACTTTGTAGACCAGGCTGGCCTCGAACTCAGAAATCCACCTGCCTCTGCCTCCCGAGTGCTGGGATTAAAGGCGTGCGCCACCACGTCTTAGCTAGGGTTTCTGTTGCTCCAATGAATACCATGACCAAAGCAACTTGGGAAGGAAAGGCTTCCACAATACAATCCATCATCAAAAGAAATCAGGACAGGAATTCAAACAGGGCAGGAACCTGGATGGAGGCGGGAGCTGAAGTAGAGGCCACAGAGCAGGTACTGCTTACTGGTGTGTTCCTCATGGCTTGCTCAGCCTGCTTTCTTATAGAATCCAGGACCAACAGGCCAGATGTGTCACCACCCACAATGGGCTGGGTCCTCCCCCATTACTGCTAACCAAGAAAATGCACTACAGCCTTACCTACAACCGGGTTTTATGGAAGCTTTTCCTCAGCTGAGGATCCCTCCTCTCTGTTGACTCTAGCCTGTATTAAGTTGCCATAAAACTAGCCAGGACAAGGCTACTTACCTATAGAAGGAGGAAAAAAATGTAGCCTAAGGTATAGAGTCATAGGGGAGGGGGTTAAATGGCATAACACAAAGGTTACACCACAGTACTTATGACCAATTGCTCTGTTTTTATTAGTTTTATTGTTTTTAGTGTATGTTGACTTATGTAGGCTCTGTCTTGAGTATTGTATTTGTCTACTGAGTGAACACATTGGAAAGCCAATCTGATTGTTGCTGTATTTGATAGCCTTTACAAACTGTATTTTTAAAATAAAAATCTGTTTCCAAAGGGCTGTGAAATGCTGTGTTGTGGTTAGGGCACAGTCAGTGGAATCATGATTTTCTAGTTGCTGTGGTTGCTTGCTATGAATCTACACACACAAAAAAATGGGTCTGTCAGTAGTCAAGCATCCCTCAGGTAGAGTTCCACAGGACAATACCTCTTGCTGATAACATACTGGCTACTGATGGACTTTGGGGAGGGTAGTTATTGTCTATAGTTTTGTACCAGATAAGAAACCTTCCAGGCTCCAATAGATGATTAAACTATGCTTACACAGAGTATCCTGGTTAAACTCAGTCAATCAAAAAACAAACCAAGGAGATGTGAATGTGGTAAAGGGCCTTCTAGGGAAGGCAGTCTTAATTGCAGTGGGATGGAGATCAGTGTGTGTGTGTGTGTGTGTGTGTGTGTGTGTGTGTGTTAGTGTTATATGTGATATAACAAATCAGAAGGGACTTTATATATATGTATGAAATTGTAAAAGAACAAATCCAATGAAAGTTGTTCATAAAATGATTTTGTGGATGAAAAAATCTATCTTCAAGAAGAAAATTAAATTCCTACATTCTACAGTTCTTTTTTATGACTCATGCTCTAATAATTTTCGGCCCCAGATCGCTCTTCATGTCAGGACTCTTTATCCTTATCAATCATTATTCATTAGTTTTTTTTCTCCTTTGTTGCAATGATTGTAAAATAATGTTCATTTAATTAAGTATGAGGGACCTGAAACAGAGAGAGAGAGAAAAAAAAAAACTCTGCAAATTGTGGAACTGGAACAAGACAGGAACAAACAAATTGTATTGCTCATTTCCCTTTACTGGTATAAAGAGGTTTCACACATTTTTACCTATTATTTTAACAAAAGAAAAAGCTTCAATTTGTAGTAGTATTTATTTAACTTTACAATGTTATCCAGCTGTAATGGTACATGCCTGAAATCCCAACAGCTGGGAAGTAGATTAAGGAAGATCAGGAGCTCAAGGTCATCTTGGGTTAGCCGGCCTAGACTATATGAAACCCTCTCTTAAAACACCTTACTTTCAAAATTTAACATTAATGCTAGAATATAAAATAATATAATAAAATTGGTTGTAAAAAATGTAATCTTTAATTCCATCCGTACTTCTTCCCATCAGTTTGCTTCTTCTCTCAAGGGTAGGCATTTCATGTCTTCTATTTAGGCAAGATATCTATATATCCCCATAATATATGTCTATAAATACACTTATATGCCTATGTACAGAGATTTGTGGTAAATAATTAACTTGTGCAACTACGAGAACAAAGTCCCACAACTAGCCGGGCAGGATGGAGTCCCAGGCTTGCTGGGGATGTGCCCTGAGCGTCTAACAGAGTGGAGCAGGGTCTGAAAGCCAGAGAGAAGACATAGGAATGCTAAGGGCAGATGATCTACATATACAAGTTCAGCAGCCAATCAGTGTTAATTCAGCTTTTCATACCTTTTGTTCTACTCTGGCCCTCATTAGATTAGATGCTGCTCACATTCGTGGTGAGAGGCTGTGTTTTATAGGTACTTATACTTATTATTAGATACAAATACTTATTATCTCTTACAGAGACACCATCAAAAGCACACCCAGGCTTAGCAAATAGCTGGCCACACTGAGACTCAGCCAAGTTGATGCAAAATTGACCACTGCAGCTTTCGCACTGTATTAGTGGGTAACACACTCACCCTGTTGTTTCTTGTTATTTTTGTTTTAAATACTGCCCATTTTCTGTCATTTGGCAACGCCACATCTGTCATTATATGTCCATTTCAACGTCTCATTATCTAATCATGTTATTGGGCAGTATTCGTTATGATTTTTAAAAGAAAATAAAAGGTTTTTTAAACTTTTTATTTTATGTGTATTGGTGCTTGGCCTGCTCATGTCTGTGCACCATATGCATCCCTGATGACCATGAAGACCAAAAGGTATTGGATCCCCTGGAGCTGGAGTTATAGAGGTTGTAAGCCACCCAGTGGGTGCTGTAAATTGAACCTATATCCTCTTGAAGAGCAACCAGTGCTCTTAACCACCGAGCCACTTTTCCAGACCCTTGTTATCATTTTTATTTCCACATTACTAATTTAATGAAATTTGTAGACTTACTTTTTTCTGTCTGTTCTTAGTTTTGGTTCAGCTAATAGCTTCCTACCACCTCAGCTTAGTTGGCGCTACCATATAGCTAATAATTCTTCAAACACTGAGAAAGAACTGTACACATTCTTTCAGAGCATTAAATATATCATGAATCAATTGGCTTTCCTTTTCACTTTTTCACATTTTACATTTCACATTTCACATCATGAAATTCTGCAATGTCTTGTTCCAATTTGGATTCTACTACACAACAGTCATCCAAGCTTCAGCTTCAGGTGGAAAAATGACTTCGCTTTGGCAGATTTACACGCCTCTGAGCTAGATTCGACGTGTTCCCTTTCCATGGTCTTTCTGTGCTATTCTGAATGTAAGTCACCTGACAGCCTCATGTGAACAATTCCTTCGGTCTTCGACAAGATAGGTCAGTGGAAAGAGCAGAGGCAGATTTGGGGAAAGAAGAAGATAAAGATGAAAAATTGGAAGGGAGTCTCTCTCTCTCTCTCTCTCTCTCTCTCTCTCTCTGTATGTTTGTGGTGCTTCTATGTGGTGTGTTTCTATGTGTGTCTATGTGGGGTGTGTGTGTGTGGTGTATGTATGTGTCTCTGTGTATATGTGGTAGGCATGTGTGTGGTGTGTATGTATATGTGGTGTGCTTGTTTATGGTATATGTGTATGTCTGTGTATATATGTGTGGTATATGTCTCTGTGGGGTGTATGTCTCTCTGTGTGTGTATCTGTGGTGTGTGTGTGATGTATGTATGTGTCTCTGTGTGTGTTTGTTGTATGGATGTGTATGTGTGTGTGGTGTCTCTGTGTGTATGTGTATATGTATGTGTATGTGTGGTATGTGTGTGTGTGTGTGGTATATGTGTATCATGTGTTTACTTTTTAAGATGGGGTCTCACCCAGGCTGGCCTTTAACACATAGAGATCAGCCTATTTCTGCCCTATGTGTGTGGAAGGATTTAAGGATTTAAGTATGTCTACTTGTTTGGCTTTTTGAGACAAAGTTTCACTCTGAAACCCAGGCTTGCATTGAACACACAGTTCTCTTGCCTAAATTCTGGGATTAGAGATGTGTACCACCATGCTCAGCAAGATGAGGAATCGATGTTCCTGCTCAGCTTATTCTCTTCATGTGCTGCTGTTTCTGGCTTTTAGTAACATATTCCTCTCCTTCTACCCCTTCAGGCCTTGTTTGTTAATATGCCCAGAAAGCTCCCTACCCTTGGTTGTTTTTCCCAAACCATATAATCAGTATAAATCTCCGTAAATTCTCATTCTCAAATTCTTTTCAATTCCATGGTTGCCTGTGCTATTATCTTCCATTTTTCCTTACAGTGATGTCCAACCCTTCACTGCTTTCTGAAGAAGAATATATAGCATGAGGGCTGGAAAAGTGACTCGGTGCTAAAGAGCACTTGTCCTTGCAGAGGCCCTGGGTTTAATTCCCAGTGTCCACATGGCGGTGTATAGCCATCATAGCACCAATCCCAGAGGAGCCAGCCCACTCTTCTGACCTCTGTGGGCACCAAGCACACATGTGGTAAACAGACATGCGGGCAAAACACTTATAAACACAAACTAAACTAAAATTTAAAATATTTTTTAAGAACATAAGTAGGAAGTAATTTATTTTTTCTGTTTGGTTTTCTGAGGCAAAGTCTAACTCTGGAGCTAGGTTGGCCTGTAATTCACTGTAGAGTCCAGGGAAATTCAAACTCATGGTTATTGTCTCATCTCAGTCTCCTACATGCTGGGATTGCAGGAACGTGTTACCACACAGGTAAGTGTTTAGCCATGTGACCATGTCTCAAAAGCTCCCAACAAACAAACAAACAGATAAACATCACAGATGTTGCTTGTCTAAGGGAGCAATGACCGTGGTAAAGGGAATAATGGGACAGAAAGGGTTAAGTGGGGCATGAGGTGGGAAGACAGGGTGGAAAGAGGGGTTATGAGGATGGATAAATGACACTAAAACATTTTTTAAAAAGCCACAGGGAACCCTACTCTTATAGAAGAATATATAAAAAATAGAATTACTCTCCATAGAGGGTAATGCCTCTTCCTGATGCTATAGGCTATTGAATAAAATTCCCAGTGACAAGAACACGTTTAAATTGTTGGTAAGTGAGGTCTCATAGATCCCCAAACAATAGAGGTTATTGTCATTCTCTTTGTTATCCTCCAGAACTTGATGGTAAGACCCTATTGCTGACGACATCATATTTTTGAATCATAGGACAAGGGAAAATTAAGGTGGTATTGATCTGGAAGCATTATTCCTACTGGCTACCTTCCATAATGCTGTGCATGCAAGAGAGGGAGAAAAGTAACCAAAAGACTTTCCTAGTTATGAACCCTACAAGCTACATAATAGCAAGCCCGGAAGTTACGCCCATTGGTGCATCCGTGACAGGAATGTTTTGAGGGTAGCCAAGTCTTTCGATTTGAGTAAGGTCCTCACCATAAGACAGAAGTCAGACTTGGTACTGTTAACGGTGCCGAGAATCTGTGACTGGGTAGCTTTCAGGCCTTAGGAGTAAACACGCTATTGGTGTCCTGCTGACTAGATGTAGTGCCGAGCTGCAACTCCACAGCTTGTTTCTATACCATAGATTTGTGCGACTCTTACCTCTGATCAAAGACGCTTCTCGCAGAGATGGTGATTAAGTCACAGACTTACAATTGCCGAAGAACACAGAATAAGAGACTGGAGTGCTCACCGTAAATGGGATGTCTTTATCATACCCCTCCTCCCAAGGCTCAGGAATCATTACAAAAGGGGGTGGGGGGAAGATTGTAAGCGCTAGAAGTGGTGGAGGCTTGCTGTGGATGAACGAGACAGGGCCGTTGTACACACGAACAGCTTTGACTGCATGCACAAGACCACTCCAGCCAAACTTTCACAGGGGTAGGGAAGAGGTTCATGACTTCCTACTCCAGCTGAGGAACACTTGGCAACTGACAGCTGTTGCAGGAGGGATAAGCAATTTTCTTTAGCTGTGGCCCCTGATAAACTGCCCATGTTCTGGTGGATGGCCCTACATCCATGCACTTATAGCACTAAGTGGACTCAGTGGGTTCAAGAAGAGTACATCAAGTTGGGAAGCAAAGGTGAGGGGTGTGGTTTAGGAAGAGTTGTTAAGGAGGGAGTGGGGAGAACTTTTTTCTTTAAAGATTTATTTATTTATGTATATGAGTACACTGTAGCTGTACGGATGGTTGTGAGCCTTCATGTGGTTGTTGGGCTCTGGTCAACCCCGCTTGCTCCGGCCCAAAGATTTATTTATTATTGTGCATAAGTACACTGTAGCTGTCTTCAGATGTCATTACGGGTGGTTGTGAGCCACCATGTGGTTGCTGGGATTTGAACTCAGGACCTTCAGAAGAGTAGTCAGTGCTCTTACCCTTTGAGCCATCTCGCCAGCCTCGGGAGAAGACTTGATAAAAACACATTATCATCACCATCATCATCATCATTTTTTTTTTCCTGAGATAAGGTTTCTTTGTGTAATCCTGGCTGTCTTAGAACTCACTCTTTTGACCAGACTGGTCTCAAACTCAGAGATCTCCCTACCACTGCCTCCTAAGTGCTGGAATTATAAAGACATGTACCACTAGTGTCTGGTGATAAAAACACATTATTTTCAAGTATAAAATTATCAATAATTAAAAAAATTTAAGTGTATAAAAATTAAATGTTTGTCTAAACATGTTTATTTATTTTTAAATGTTTTGTGCATATGTGTACACAAGTATTTGCAGGAGACCTCACTTGTGTGCTGCATGTGTGGAGGCCAAAGCTGATGTTGAATGGCTTCTCTGATGGCCCTGCACCTTAGTTTTTGAGACGGGGTCTCTCACTGAACCTGAAGCTTGTCCCTTTGTCTACACCAGCCTCCAGGATCTGTTCCTGCCTCGGTTCTCCAGCCCTGAGTTACTGATGCATGCATGCATCAACCCGTGTCTTCAGAGAGTAGACTGGATTCGGACGGAAACATCAGGGAAGGCATTATAAGCTAGAAACAGTATTTCCTCATCTGCTGTTTCTTCATTATTTTATAATTTAATTATTGCTATTGAGAAGCCCAGAGATATTCTGGTTATTATTAACCTTTCGCATGTTTTTTTTTTTTTTTTTTTTTGCATAAAACGTTTTTCCACTCTAAAAGCCCTTAAAATCTTTTTAGTATCAGGCCTGAAATTCAATATTAATGTGTTATTTATTGTGCGTTCTACTCATTAGATTTTATTTGGTCTGAAAAATTGTCTTTCAGCAACCAGCAACTTAATTGCATAAGTTTTCCAGTTATTTCTCTGTACATTTTTTCCCTCCAAATTTTGCCACTAGAGTTCAACTCATCCTTGATTTTCCTTCCTTCCTTCCTTCCTTCCTTCCTTCCTTCCTTCCTTCCTTCCTTCCTTCTTTCCTTCCTTCCTTTTTTTTCCTTTTTTTTTTTTAGATAAGGTTGCTGTCATGGGACTCTCTATGTCGTCTATGTGGCCTACAACTCATAAAGATGTGCCTGCCTCTGCCTCCCAAGTGCTGCGTGTGTATGTGTGCGGTTTTTGTGTTTGTGTGTATTTATGTGTATGTTTATATGTGTGCGAGTGTGTGTGTGTTACTTTCAGGGAGGTTTCCTCAAACATATTTTCTTTTTAAAATTTTTTATTGGTTATTTTGTTTGTTTACATTTCAAATGTTATCCCCTTTCCAGTTTCCCCTCTGCAAACCCTGTATCCCACTCCTTCTCCCCCTTGCTTTTATGAGGGAGACTTCTTCTCCTGCCTCATCACCCTAGCTGGAGGCATAGAGTCTCCACAGGACCAAGGGCCTCCCCTCTCATTGATGCCCAACAAGGCCATTCTCTGCTACATAAGCAGCTAGAGCCATGGGTCCCTTCATGTGTATTCTTTGGTTGGTAGCTTAGTCCCTGGGAGCTCCATGGGGTCTGGTTGATTGATACTATTGTTCTTCCTATAGGGTCGCATACCACTTTAGCTTCTTCAGTCCTTCCCCTAACTCCTCCATTGGGGTCCCTGTGCTCAGTCTGATCATTGGCTATGAGCATGCACATCTGTATTTGTCATGCTCTCAAGGGACAGCTATACCAGGTTCCTGTCAGCAAGTGCTTCTTGGCATCAGCAATAGTGTCTGGGTTTGGTGTCTGCAGATGAGATGGATTCCTAGGTGGGGCAGTCTCTGGATGGCCTTTCCTTTAGTCTCTGCTCCACTCTTTGTGGAAAGATCTCTCATGATCATGTATTGGCAGGATTAACATAGTAAAAATGTCTATCTTACCAAAAGTGATCTACAGATTCAATGCAATCCCCATCAAAATTCCAACTCAATTCTTCAGAGAGATAGAAAGAACAATTCTCAAATTCATCTGGAATAACAAAAAACCCAGGGTAGTGAAAACTATTCTCAACAGTAAGAGAACATCTGGGAGAATCACCATTTCTGACTTCAAGCTGTCTTACAGAGCAATAGTGATAAAACAAACAAACAAACAAACAAACCCACATGGTACTGGTACAGTGACAGACAGGTAAATCAGTGGAATAGAGTTGAAGACCCAGAATTAAACCCACACATCTATGGTCACCTGATTTTTGACAAAGAAGCCAAATCCATCTAATGGAAAAAAGACAGCATATTCAACAAACTGTGCTGGCTCAAGTGGCAGTCAGCATGTAGACTAATGCGAATTGATCCATTCTTATCTCCTTGTACAAAGCTCAAACTTATTTTCTAACTCTTTTACTTGATTAAACATTCCTGCTGCTCCTTTCATTTTTAAAATAACTTTTTAATTCTCTAAATGTAATGATTTTTATGTAATTTTAAAGATTTATTTATTAAAATTATTTACTTTATGTGTATGAGTGTTTTGAATGCCTGTGTACCACATTTGTGCCTTGTACCCAAAGAGGCCAGAAGAGGGCATCATATCTCCTGGATCTCCTGGAACCAGAGTAGATTGTGAGCCACCACAGGGATACTGGAAATGGAAGCTGGAAGATCAGCTGGTGCCCCTCATCTTTGAGCCATTTCTCTAGCCTCAAGATTTATTTATGTATTTTATGTGTATCAGAAGTGTTTTGCCTGCGTGTATGTACATATGCCATGTTTATGCCTGGTGCTAAAGGAGGTCTGAAGAGGGTGTCAGGTCCTATGGAACTGGAGTTACATGTGATTGTAAGCCACCATGTGGGTGAGAATCAGATCCAGGTCCTCTGCAAGGTCAGCTGGTGCTCTTAATGGCTGAGCCATCACTCCAGCCCTTGTCTTTTTATTTTTTAAACATTATTTATTCAGTGCTGGCATAGAACCTAACCCAGGGCTTTGAAATCAGGGCAGGGGACTCAGTTCTTCACAAGTCCCAGGCAAATCCCCAGCACAGAACACTGTACTATCCCTTTAAAAACTAGTGCTGTCAAGCTGTGTGTGACTGTGTAGGGCTGGAGTTTCCACACTCAAGAGGCCTAGGCAGACATGTCAAAAATTCAAGAGCCTGTGCTATGCAGTCAGACCTTGTCTGCCTTCCCCTCAACCACAAAGAAACCACCAAACTAGATTTGTTATTTTACCTCACAGATGCTATTCTTTTATCTCTTGGATGATGTGTCACGTTACTTTAAAAAAATAAACACACACACACACACACACACACACACACACACACACACACAACTTAGTTGCCCAGATTCTTCAAATCCATTTTAACTGTTTTTTTTTTCTCTCTTCATTAAGAGAATTCCTTAAAGGCCTTACAGCTTTTGTCCTTTCCTTTATATTTAAGTTTATATTTATACTTAAAAATAGAGTTGTTCACCAGATCTTGCCCTGTTTGGAGCTGGTTAAACTGGGGTGCTTCCTGGAAAGGATATCACGTGACTAGTTAGTTTCCTCAGTGATTAGACTTCTAATACAGTTTTACCCAAAGAACTGTCCACACTGAGATGAGATGTTCATGTTCAAATGTAAACCAATGTATCATTGGGTCGACACTTGCTTCCTTTATTTAGAAAGTCTTGCTATGGAAACCAAACAAAAACAAAGCAGAATAAAACCAAATCAAACCCAAAGCTGAACCACGCAGGCGGGACATTTGGGGTGCTGTGGTTTGCATATAAAATGTTTGGGAAGATTGTGGGACCTTTAGAGGCAAAGCCTCACTGGAGGATGTGGGTGACCCTGGGAAGGGACTGAGGCTGTATAATCCACTTCACTTTATGTCCACATTCTGCTTCCTGAGTGTGAGCTAAACTTACCAAGTTATGAAGTTGTTGTGGTGGTGGGTTTTTTTTGTTGTTGTTGTTGTTTGTTTGTTTGTTTGAGACAAGGTTTCTCTCCATAATCTTGGCTATGGTAGAACTCACTATGTAGACAGGCTGACCTCAAAGTTAGAGTTCTGCCTACTTTTGCTTCCTGAGTGCTGGGATCAAAGGCATACAGTATCGTGCCCAGCAAGAAGTTTTATTTCTGGCTGGAGAGATGGCTCATCAGTTAAAAGCACTGCCTGCTCTTCCAGAGGTTCTGAGTTCAATTCCCAGCAACCACATGGTGGCTCACAACAATCTGTAATGGTGATCCAATGCCCTCTTCTGGTGTGTCTGAAGACAGTGACAGCATACCCACATACATAAAATAAAAAATAAGTCTTTAAAAACAAAAACAAAGATCTTTTTAAAAAAGTTTTATTTCTACTTCTAAGTGAGCTAAAGTATTTTTAAAATATGAATGGATATTAGATTATCTGTCGAAGTGCACATACAGTACACACATGCACCTACATAAACACACTCCCACACATACACACATATACAACAAAACAAATGTGGTAGAGGGATATAAATTTATAAAGTATTTATTTATTTTATTAATATAGCACATTACATCAATTTTCATATGTTGAACCAGTCTTACATTTCTGGGAGAAAATTCACTTGGGCACTATTACATAATATTATCTTTCTCATATGTTTCTGGTATAGTTTTGTTCAGAATGTTGAGATGTTGGTCCTTGGGTTTTGTTTTTGTTAGTGTGTTGTGGCAGTTTTCAGGATGTGGTATGTGAGTACCATTAACCTCAGTATAAGATGAGTAATTCATTCTTTATGTTTTGGAATAATTTGTATAATGCTGATATTATTTCTTTTTTAAATGGTATACTTTCCCAAAGAATTTATGTAGATTCTAGAGTAGTTTTATTTAAATGGAAAAACTTTTAGCTACAAGTGAAATTTCTTTAATAGAAGTAGTGTCTATTGAATGTCTAATTCTTTCTTTTTTCTTTTTTTCTTATTATTATTATTTTTTTTTTGGTGAGCCCTTAGCTTATGACTCTATCAGTGAACTGTGATCAATTTTTAAAAAAAAATTGTTTTGCTTAGCTTTTAAGTTGTTTTTTTATGATAAACCAAGTTTATTGTTCAGTTTTGGTTAAAACCAAAATTATTTCTAGTCTACATATTGTACTCTATTTATATAACATGATAACACTATTTTCTATCAAATATATATTTAGCAGGATATGAGTCATATTACAGTGCTATTATATGTCATGATTTCTTCAACAATCTTTTATACTGATTATATTCAAGTTGTATGTGTAGCCTTATTTCCTGTTTTTTTTTTTTTTTTTTTTTTTTTTTTTTTTTTTTTTTTTTTTTTTTTTTTTTTTTTTTTTTCTTTTCGTTTTGGTTCATTGATCTAGAACTCAGGGAATAGGCTAGGTTAGCCAGTGAGTCAGCTCTGTGGACCCACCTATATTTCCCTTCTTGAAACTGAGATTACAATGGATACAACTACATCTGGCTTTTTATGTGGTTCTTGGCATCCAATCAGATCCTCACACTTGTGCAGTGTATTAGTTTATTGGTGTTTGTTTTTAAAGCACCCAATAAAGCCAATATTAATAAAAATAGAAGGAAGGGTTTACTTTGGCTCCCAGTATGAGGGTAGAATGCTAAGTCCAGGGCAGAGAGGTCATGGCAGCAGGAGTTTGGGGTGCTGGTCAAATGTCCCCACAGCCAGGAAGCAGAGGGTGATAAAAGCTTGTTCTCAGCTCACTGCTGTTTGTCTTCAGTCCTGGATGCCAGCCTGGGGAATGGCACTGTCTGCCTCTAGGGTGACCCTTCCCATTTCAGATAGCACAGTCTAGATAATCCCTCACAGATATGCCCAGAGATTTGCTTTTCTGGGCAGTTGAAATCCCTGCAAGCTGACAATGAAGATGAATTGCACTACAAGGGTACGACTTTACCAACTTTATCTCCCCAGTGCCCATCTTTAAATATCCAAAAAATATTTTTACAGCACAATTTAAAACTAAAAATCCTAAAAGTATTTAAAATTCACAATCCTATACCCAATCAATACAAGTTTGGCCATATGCTTACAGATGTGTATTTTTTTTAAATGATTACATAAATTGTAGTCTCTCCAGACTTGGACATTTTTCTCAAGCAAAATTTTGATAAGCTGCCCATTAATCTAGCTCTTTGCCAGGGATCTTGTAACTGTTAATTACTACCGGAAATCTCCAGAGTTGAGACACTTGATTAACATTGCTCAGTAAGGTTTAATATGGTAATTGCCTCTCTTGTCTCTAATGATTAAAATGGCACCATTTGGTTTCTTTCTCTTGGAGCCTATTATTCTAAAATCAAGGATGTCCAACTTCATGGCAAACTTTCCCACCATAATTACTGACTACAAAGGAAAGCTATCATAGAGGTTTTTCAAGATCATTCCCCAATAAACAAGGCATACTATTAGCACTTTTCTTGTTTTTAAATTTAGCAATGGCTTGATGAAGGGAGCGTCTAAGGCACTAGGAAGAGTTCTTTATATAGCTGAACATATCTGCTCCAGCACAGCCATTTTTTCCTGTATATTTCATTCTGATACCAAAGAAATCTTGGAATTTCAGTTTCACTAACTATAGTTCAAGATTGTAGCCAGGCTCACTAAAAAACCCAAGCAATTTGTTAAAAGACAAACAAAATAAAACAACCCCAAACCATTAAATCTTCATATTTGTACTGATGAAGTTTGTCATAGTCAAGCTCTCGTGCTTTTTCTCCTTGGAGTGATATCTTTAGGACACAATATCAACATGCTTTCTGCATCCACACTCTCTGTGTCTAGGGTGCTTTCGCCCTTCAGTGGAGCCTGCAGTTTTCTCTCTGAGCTCCTTTTCTGTTGCTGTGATAAAATGCCATGATCAAAACTAACTTCTGGAAGAAAGAGTTTATTGATTTACTATTCCAGAGGTACAAGAGTCTGTTTGTCATGGTGGGAAGGCATGGCAGAGGCAGGAAGCTGAGATCACTTCTTCAGCCACAAACATAAAACAGAGAAAGCAAACTAAATGCAAGTTGATGCAATAAACTCAATTCAGACATCCATACCATCCCCAGGGACATGCATACCACCCCTATGAACATGTATACCACCTCCTCGAACAGCACCACCAATGACCAAAATACCCGAGTCCATGCAGAACATTCTACCTACTATCACATTACCTATTGCTGCAAGGTTAAATTTTTTTATTACATTCTTTAAAAACATATTTGTGTGTGTGCGTGTGTGTGTGTGTGTGTGTGTGTGTGTGTGTGTGTGTGTGTGTGTGTGTGTTTAGGCCAAGAATACCTTGCAAAAGTCAGTTTTCTCCTTCTTCTGTTGTTTGGCTGTTATTGTTTTGAGACAGTGTCTTTTTTTTTAAGATTTATTTTTTTAAATTTTATTATATGTGAGTACACTGTAGCTGTCTTCAGACACTCCAGAAGAGGGCATTAGATCTTGTTATGGATGGTTGTAAGCCACCATATGGTTGCTGAGATTTGAACTCAGGACCTTCGGAAGAGCAGTCGGTGCTCTTAACCACTGAGCCATCTCACCAGTCCCAACAGTGTCTTAATATGCAGCCTTGGCTGGTCAGGAGCTTGACTTGCACACCAGGTTGACCTTGACTTCATAGAGATCTGCTGATCTTGAGTCCCAGTGCTGGGACTAAAGGCACGTGCATTATCAGGATTCATAAGGTAGGTCTTGAAGAGACAGATATTTTTAGCATACAGATTATATTTGAACTGGAAGGTTAAGTTGTAACCACAGAGAGAGTAAGATAAGAAAGGAGATGGAGGAGGCAGACCCAACATTTTGAGATCAGGTTGAGCAAGGTGACCTAGGAAGGACGAGCAGCCACTGAGGTCAGGAGAAACATGATTATCAGCTGCAAAAGGAAAAAAAAGAGCAGTACCTGGACTGAGAATCAGCCATTGGTTGTGCCCACAGAGAGGTTATTGGTGACCTTAACTGGTAGTTTGAATTGACAGGAGGGCGAAACCATATGGCTGGAGCATATTTAAGAGAAAACATGGATGGATAGGGCTTGTAGAGAGAGGAATATAGCCAAAAGTTATGAAAAATTCTGTCAAAAAAGAGAAGAGAAACAGAGTAGAAGATGGAGGAGGGTGTTAGCTAGTGGGAAAGTATCTTGCATTTTAGGGCACAGACAGCTGAGTTTTTTTTTTTTGACTAGATATTTTGTTTATTTATATTTCAAATGCTATCCCAAAAGTTCCCTATACCCTCCCCCTGCCCTGCTGTCCTACCCACCCACTCTCACTTATTAGCCCTGGCATTCCCCTTTATTGGGGGATATATAAAGTTTGCAATACCAAGGGGCCTCTCTTCCCAATGATGGCTGACTGGGCCATCTTCTGCTACATATGCAGCTAGAGACACAAGCTCTGGGGGTGCTGGTTAGTTCATATTGTTGTTCCTCCTATAGGGTTGCAGACTCCTTCAGCTCCTTGGGTACTTTCTCTAGCTCCTCCATTGGGGGCCCTGTGTTCCATCTTATAGATGACTGTGAGCATCCACTTCTGTATTTGCCAGGCACTGGCATAGCCTCATACGAGACAGTCATATCAGGGTCCCTTCAGCAAAATCTTGCTGTCATATGCAATAGTGTCTGGGTTTAGTGGGTGATTATGGGATGGATCCCTGGATGGGTTAGTCTCTGGATGGTCCATCCTTTTGTCTTAGCTCCAAACTTTGTCTCTGTAAGTCCTTCCATGGGAATTTTGTTCCCTATTCTAAGGAGGAATGAAGTATCCACACTTTGGTCTTCCTTCTTCTTGATTTTCTTGTTTTGCAAATTGTATCTTGGGTATTCTAAGTTTCTGGGCTAATATCTACTTATCAGTGAGTGCATATCTAGTGACTTCTTTTGTGATCGGGTTACCTCACTAAGGATGTTATCCTCCAGATACATCCATTTGCCCAAGAATTTCATAAATTCATTGTTTTTAATAGCTGAGTAATACTCCATTGTGTAAAATGTACCACATTTTCTGTATCCATTCTTCTGTTGTGGGACATCTGAGCTCTGTCCAGCTTCTGGCTATTATAAATAAGGCTGCTATGAACATACTGGAGCATGTGTTCTTATTACCAGTTGTAACATCTGGGTATATGCCCAGGAGTGGTATTGCTGGATCTTCAGGTAGTACTATGTCCAATTTTCTGAAGAACGTCCAGACTGTCTTCCAGAGTGGTTGTACCAGCTTGCAATCCCACCAACAATGGAGGAGTCTTCCTCTTTCTCCACATCCTCACCAGCATCTGCTGTCACCTCAATTTTTGATCTTAGCCATTCTGACTGGAGTGAGGTGGAATCTCAAGGTTGTTTTGATTTGCATTTCCCTAATGATTAAGGATGTTGCACATTTTTTTAGGTGCTTCTCAGCCCTTCGGTATTCCTCACTTAAG
The DNA here is from genome assembly GCA_902729485.2 of Mus minutoides. Lineage (NCBI taxonomy): Eukaryota > Metazoa > Chordata > Mammalia > Rodentia > Muridae > Mus > Mus minutoides. The sequence goes on along the minus strand of LR749505.1, from coordinate 3,869,249 downwards.
AATTCTTTGTTTAGCTCTGTACCCCATTAAAAATGGGGTTATTTGAATTTCTGGAGTCCAGCTTCTTTAGCTCTTTGTATATATTGGATATTAGCCCCTATCAGATTTATGATTGGTAAAAATACTTTCTCAATCTGTTGGTGGCCCTTTTGTCTTATTGACAGTGTCTTTTGCCTTACAGAAACTTTGCAATTTTATGAGGTCCCATTTGTCAATTCTTCTTCTTACAGCACAAGCCATTGCTGTTCTGTTCAAGAATTTCCCCCCTGTGCTCATATCTTTGAGGCTTTTCCCCACTTTCTCCTCTATAAATTTCAGTGTCTCTGGTTTTATGTGGAGTTCTTTGATCCACTTAGACTTGAGCTTTGTACAAGGAGATAAGAATGGATCAATTCCCAGTCTTCTACATGATAACTGCCAGTTGTGACAGCACCATTTGTTGTAAATGCTGTCCTTTTTCCACTGGATGGTTTTAGCTCCCTTGTCAAAGATCAAGTGACCATAAGTGTGTGGATTCATTTCTGGGTCTTCAATTCTATTCCATTGATCTGTCTGTTGCTGTACCAGTACCATGCAATTTTTATCACAATTGCTCTGTAGTACAGCTTGAAGTCAGGCATTCCACCAGAGGTTCTTTTATTGTTGAGAATAGTTTTTACTATCCTAGGTTTTTTATTATTCCAGATGAATTTGCAAATTGCCCTTTCTAACCCAGTGAAGAATTGAGTTGGAATTTTGATGGGGATTGCATTGAATCTGTAGATTGCTTTAGGCAATATAGCCATTTTTACTATATTGATCCTGCCAATCCATGAGCATGGGAGATCTTTCCATCTTCTGAGATCTTCTTCAATTTCTTTCTTCAGAGACTTGAAGTTCTTGTCATACAGATCTTTCACTTCTTTAGTTAGAGTCACACCAAGGTATTTAATGTAATTTTGACTATTGTGAAGGGTGTTGTTTCCCTAATTTCTTTCTCAGCCCGTTTATCTTTTGTGTAGAGAAAGGCCATTGATTTGTTAGAGTTAATTTTATATCCAGCTACTTCACTGAAGCTGTTTATCAGGTTTAGGAGTTCTCTGGTGGAATTTTGGGGGTCACATATATACTATCATATCATCTGCAAATAGCGATAATTTGAGTTCTTCCTTTCCAATTTGTATCCCCTTGACCTCCTTTTGTTGTCGAATCGCTCTGGCTAGGACTTCAAGTACTATATTGAATAGGTAGGGAGAAAGTGGGCAGCCTTGTCTGGTCCCTGATTTTAGTGGGATTGCTTCCAGCTTCTCTCCACTTAGTTTGATGTTGGCCGATAGCTCAGTTTTATAAATATCAGGAAAGATAGTGTTTGGCACACATATGGGAAGAACTGATGTGACTCAAGGAAACCTTCTATGGAGCACTTTTGTTTTCTTGGTTAGATAGTAAGTAAGGAGATTTTATTTGCTTTGTCTCTGATTTACTGTTACTCCTATCTAATTCCCTTTAGCTTGTTCAGATGGCTCTCAGCTTTGGGTTTTATATTGTCTTTTCTTTTGCTTCATTTTGCATTTGATATAACTTCATTTTTTCCTACTGAGAATGTCAATTTTTAAAGAATTAAATCTTAATGGTCTGTATTATATTCCTCCTCCTTTTTAGTATGTTTTGTTATGCCTTTTTTGGGATGAGAAGGCTTGGTATATATTATGGTTCTAAGGGACTGTGGCAGGTTATATGCAGGTAAGAGGGCTGACCAGCAGCTACACAAAGAGAATTCAAATCGAAGCTCCTTGCCAAGAAGCCCCGAGAGAGATGCAAACAGTAATCAAGAGCAAGAACTCTGTGTGTGTGTGTGGGGGGGCGGGATCAGTTTAAGAAATGGATCTTTGAAGGAAGACCAACGTGTGGATACTTCATTCCTCTTTAGAATAGGGAACAAAATACCCATGAAAGGAGTTACAGAGACAAAGTTTGGAGTTAAGACGAAAGGATGGACTATCCAGAGACTACCCCACCCAGGGATCCATCCCATAATCAGTCACCAAACCCAGACACTATTGCCTATGACAGCAAGAGTTTGCTGAAGGGACCCTGATATGACTGTCTCGTATGAGGCTATGCCAGTGCCTGGCAAATACAGAAGTGGATGCTCACAGTCATCTATAGTTTGGAACACAGGGCCCTCAATGGAGAAGCTAGAGAAAGTACCCCAGGAGCTGAAGGGGTCTGCAACCCTATAAGAAGAACAACAATATGAACTAACCAGAACCCCCAGAGCTTGTGTCTCTAGCTGCATATGTAGCAGAAGATGGCCTAGTCAGCCATCATTGGGAAGAGAGGCCCCTTGGTATTGCAAACTTTATATCCCCCAATAAAGGGGAATGCCAGGGCCAAGAAGTGGGAGTGGGTGGGTAGGGCAGCAGGGCGGGGGAGGGGGTGAGGGTATAGGGAACATTCAGGATAGCATTTGAAATGTAAATAAAGAAAATATCTAATAAAAAAAAGAAATGGATCTTTGGGCTGGAGAGATGGCTCAGCTGCAAAAGGCTAGGATCACAACCAAAAATATAAGAAATGGATTTTCGGCAGAGGTTTCCAGGCATGACTGGCCTTAGGTAGCTGGAATCAGAGACAGCATCAGGAATGTTAACTTGGAGAGATAAACCATGAGCATGTGTGATCATTTTTAGTGTTAAATATGAAGGGGGATTATTAAGACCTAAGGTAGTTTGGGCTATTTAAACCTCCTCCCCCTCCTCCTATTTTTTTTTAATCTTTATCCAATATAGGAAATGTAAATGAGCTGTCCCATATCCAAAAAGGAAATGTAGGTTTCCTTTGCCTCTGTTTTTAGATCTCTGATGATGACTGGACAAATTAATATGCCCAAGTCAGTATACTCTGAGTGTCTTCTATTTCTTAACTCTGATACACTGTTGTTACAGGACACAAGCATTGTAATGGTGCAGTTTGAGGGAGAACTAAGACTGGCATTAAATCAATGGAATCCATGAGCTATTGTTACCTACAAGGCACCTTGATTACTATTCTGTCTGGGGATAGTCACAGGGCCAATTCTGTGAGGGCAAGCGGAAAATGCTATCTCTCCTTCTATCCCGTCAGTCTCCTGAGGTTTGGAAGTTCCAGTCTCCAGGGTTACAGAGAAATGACAGCTGCTGCTGTCTGTACTGCACTGTCCCCAGGTCTCAAAGCAGAATTTCAGGATTTGGAGTCAAAAGAGGTCCAAGAGTATGGTTGGTAGCTCTGGAAGGCCCTTGTCTTTGTTCAGCAAGCAGAGCATGGCGGGGAGGGTGCTTGGCCTTGGCACTCTGTCCGGCCCTGTCCGGCCGTCTTTGACCACAAAGCAGGGTATGCTAGCTAGGCCACCACTTTGGTTCTCTGAATCCAACCTCATTAGCCTGATAATTTAGGGTAATTCCTCTCAGAGACGAACAAGGAGCAGCCTGTCAACTTCCTGCTCTGCATTGGCACACATTTTCTCATTTTTCCCCATCTTTTTATGTGTTTCAGGCAGTGTTTGAGACAGGCTGAGCCAGAGGTATTCACCAAATCCAGTTTCTAACTAGAGATGTCTCACTGGGTTTCACTGTGATTCTATCAGTTGACTTTCAACCCTTCAGCCCTGGGATTCCCCATGTGCAGCTTTTGGCTGGCTGTTCAGTCTGCACTCTTCTTCAAGCAGTAACCAAAATCTCACAAATTTCCAGAAATTAGGGAAAAAAATCTCTTACAAAGAAGTAAGGGTCAGAATGGCTTTGGTCTTTACAATAGCAGTATCAGAATGCAGAAAGTAATGGAGGAGTGGCCTAAAACTTCTGAAGAAACCTTACTTCTAACTTGCATCATGAAGTACATGCGAGACAAGGTGTTGACATATTTTTTTGAAGGCCCACAGTTACACAAAGCAGACAAGGCAGGTTCTTAGGAAAAAAAATGCTTTATGTGTCCTTTTTGAGGAAGTGCTTGAAGGTCAAATAGACAGTCCAAACAGGAGATCCACACTAGACAGAAGTGAAAGAATTCTCTAGGCATTTGTCAGGGAGGATCTAGGAAAACATCTGTGCAACAAATCAAAACTGGGGTGCTAGGACAGAAATATTTAGAGATGAAATTCATAGAAGGCTTAATGTATCTGGTACAGAGTTGGAATGATTTAGAAATGATAGAATTAAATGCATAGTTATAGAGATTATCAACACTAGGAAAAGCAAATCATTTTGCAGGTAATGAAAACGACTATAGTTGACATTGGCGTGTCCTGAAAACATATATGGAATGCCTCCAGCAGAGGACTATGAAATAGCGGACTATGAAATAGCAATGCAAGTATGCATCTTAGAGTATGGATGAAGAGAATCACGTAGAGTTGAAAACAATTATCCTTGGAGCCAGAAAAATGATGGGTAAAATGACCGAGCTTAATTTTCATTGTAACATATTCCTTAAAAATTTCTGACATCCATAAAAATTGCTGACATAGAACTTGGAGAAAGTTAATTTATAATCACACTCACTCAGAGGCATTGTGCAAGATCTTGCAGTTAGATAGTTGTTATATGTATTTTTTTGTACCACATTTTGTATATTGCAAAGAGTTGATAGCTTTGTGGGTCACATTTTTTAAATTATGTGGCACACCTTTAATCCAATCACTCAGGAGGCAGAGGAAGGCTGATTTCTGAGTTCAAGGCCAGCCAGGTCTAGAGAGTGAGTTCTAGGACAGCCAGGGCTATACAGAGAAACCCTGACTTGAAAAAACAAAAACTAAACCAAAGGAAACAAACAAAGAAACAAACAACCCAAACAAACCCCAAACCAAACCCCCAAACAAACCAAACAGAATGTTAGAAGTTGTGAAGTCTTGCAAGTCACCAGCTCCTTGAGATCAGAGGTTATCTTATGTACATACTTATATAATTATATAATTTTTCTTTGTTTCTAAGATTTTCACTGTTACTCATGTGTCTGTGTGAGTGTATGCTGTACGTGTGTGGGTGTGTAAGGATGCCAGAAGTAGGATCCCCTGCCACGCTATAGGTGCTTGTGAGCCTCTGACATGCATGCTATAGACTGGACTTAGGTCTCGAAGAGCGGCAACCCGGAGCCTTCACTCCATCCTTATTACTTTTCCTTATACTGGTGTCTGGGATTCTGTGTGTGTAGCTCTCAAAGAGAACCAAGTGAAGCTCTTCTCTTAGTCCTAGTTAATACACAAATAATACTGAGTGGAATGAGTGTTTCATTTCATTAGTGAGATCTGCTCCTTTTGGTGCCAAAAAACCCCTAAGCTCTGCTCCAACCCCTTGTCAAAAAGGAAATGACACTGACTGGGCATGGTGGTTGGTGCATGCCAGTGGTCCCTGTCCCTGGGAGGAGAAGCAGGAAGAACAACAAAAGCTCAGGTTGGTTTTATCCACCAAGCGAGCCCCTGGTCATCCTGGGCTGCATGGTAAGCCTTTGTCTCAACAAACAAAAATAATAAGCTAACAAAGTTTAGCAGGCAACAACTATTGAAAAACACCAAGAAAGGAACACATCAATTATGCTACAGTTGAAATGTCCCCCCTTCCAAATTGAGAGGACGTTCACAGGGTGCTGGGAGGGGTGCCTGCTTTTATATGGTGATCTCGTCACAAGGACTTTTTTTTTCTCTTAGGAGGGATCAGACAATCTTGCAAAGGATTTGTTAGAAGGAGGAGGTGTTCCTTTGACCCTTCTCACCTTTCACCAGCTGAAGATGCTATGTTCTCCCTTAGAGGAGTCAGCATTCCTATAAGAGGTAGCAAAGCTACCACTTTGCAAGCAGAGACTGGATCCTCACCACACAATGAGCCTGTCAGTTCCTTGATTGGTACTTTTAGCCTTCAGTAAGAAACTTTTATTGTTCATAAATTATGTAGTCCATGCTATATTATCATAGCAGCTCAGACAGACTGAGGCAAAAACCATTTCTGAGAACTTATTTTGGGCAAGATAGATCACATAGTTCTTATTGACTATACTGCACAGTATTCTGTGATAACTATATGTGGTGGTTTGAATATGATTGGCCCATGGGAAGGGAAACCATTAGGAGGTGTGGCCTTGTTGGAATATATGTGGCCTTATTGGAGGAAGTGAGTCACTGTGAGGGTGGGCTGTGTTTAAGCTCCACTCGGGGCAAAAAAGACCCTCCTGCTGTCTGCCAGTGGAAGCTGGTTTTCTCCTGTTTGCCTTTGGATCAAGATGTAGAACTCTTGGCTCTTCCAGCACCATGTTTGTTTGTACGCTGCCATGCTTCCCATCATGATGATAATGGACTCAACCTCTGAAACTGTAAGCCAGCCCCAATTAAATGCTTTCTTTTGAAAGAGTTGCTTGGGGGGAGGGTAAGGAGGTGGGGAGAGGGGCATCTCCAGCATGTGACAGAGACCTAGCATAGGAGAGGTGCCCAAGTATCAATGGGGGTGACCTTAGCTGTAATGTACAGCATTGGGGATATGGAACCCAAAGAGGCCACCTCCTATAGCCAGAAACCCTAGTAGAGCTACAGTGATACAACCCACCCACAAAACCTTCAACCCCAAATTTATCCTGGCTACAACAAATGCGGGGATGGGGCATGGAACAGAGACTGAGGGAATGGCCAACCAATAACTGGTTCAACTTGAGACCCATCTCATGGGGAAGCACCAATCCCTGATACTATTAATGATACTCTTTTATGCTTGCAGACAGGAGTCTAGCATGGCTGTCCCCTTCGAGGCTCCTCCCAACAGCTGATTCAGGTAGTTGCAGGCACCCACAACCAAACAGTGGATGGAGCTTGAGGACTCTTATGGAAGAATAGGGGGAAGGATTGCAGGCCCCAAAGGGATAGGAACTCTACAGGAAGACTAGTAGAGTCAACTAACCTGGACCCTTGGGGCTCTCAGAGACTGAACCATAAATCAAAGAGCATACACAGGCTATACCTAGGCCTCTCTGCACCTGTGTAGCAGATGTGTAGCTTGGTCATCATGTGGATCCCAAACAGCTGGAGAGGGGGCTATCCCAAAAGCTGTCTCCTGTTCATGAGATATGTTCTACTAGCTAGGCTGCCTTGTCTGGCAGAGGATACACCTAGCCCTGCAAAGACTTGATGTGTCAGGGTCGGGGATACCCAGGGGGACCTCAAAGCTCTCAGAGAAGAAGGGGAGAAGGGATGGGAGGAAGGATTATGGGAGGGGTGACCAGGAGCAGGGAAGTGAGCGGGATGTAAAGTGAACTAAAAAAAGAAAAGAAAGGAAGACTTGCCTTGGTCATGCTGTCTCTTCACAGCAATGGAAGACATCATATAACTGTATTTATTAGCTGGATTACATCCTTTAGGAAAAGAACTTGAGAGAGTGTCAAGGTCAGCCAGAGAATCAGGCGCCACCACTTGCTCAGATCCACTTGCCCTAATCCAAGCTCCTGTGATACACACACATAGCAAAGAGGTGTGAGGGAGTCAAGAGGCTTCATCCTTCTTAAACCAGCCAGCAGTGGAGTCTGTCTGCAACCAAAGTGTTGATGGATAAGAGGCAAAGACTGGTTGGCGTGTAAACTCAGCTTTCGCTTTGTTGAGAGAGGCTTTAAAAAAAAACAAAAAGAAAAATTCTATTTAGGTTTAGACAGTCGAGAAATAGAATTTCTGTAAAAGAGTAGTCTTGAGACTTTCCCCCCCTATTCAGGAGCCCATATTATGGAGCTGCCAAAATAAATACCTGCTTGTCTGGTATCACGGTTCATCACAAGGCTGTCCTGCACCAGAAGTTTTAAATGTATAAATTCACAGCTCCACAGAGTTATGTTATCCAGACACTAAAGTGCTAGAGGGGAAAGTACAAGAGAGCCTCTTCATGGTGAGTATCTCCACACTTTTCTGGGCCTCAGGAACTTGGTAATTTCACAAAGTAGAGATGGAGTATTCGTCTAGTAAATCTCAACACACTCTCTTCTGGCTTCCAGCACAGGATAGTGGTTGTTTTAAGTAGCACAACTCTCTTGTTCTCTATTTGGTTTTCTTTGGTTGTCCCCTGTATAGAATCTCATTTTCAAAATCACAGCTTAAAATAAACAGCAAATCTCAGAGCCACACCTCCGGGATTCAAAGGAACATAAAAGCAATTCAGAAAACTTTAGAGAAAATAAGAGTCCTGGAAATAGTCACTGCAAGAAAACATTAATAACTGCTATGAAAAAAATCACCAAAGGGGCTGAAGAGACAGTTCTGTGGTAAAGAGTGCTCATGGGGTTTGTAAGGACTAGTATTTGGTTCCCAGTACAAAGTGGGTGGCTGAGGACCACCGTAACTCCAGTTTAGGAGATGTCCCCTTCTTCTAGTCTCTGTGGGCAGGTGACTCATGCACACAAACTCATACACAGATACATATACACACATTCACACAACTAAAAATAACAGAAATCTTTGAGAAAATCTACCATGTGGAAAATAACTATGAAATTAAAAGAACCTATTTATTAACTTTTATAGATTTAGACTGGTCTTCAGAGATATTTGTTCTAGATAAAAATCAAAGGGGACAGTCTATATTTTTAATATTAAATGATATAAAGCATCACTTATTAAATTTCTCATTTACTGTTTTATAGTTTTAAAAACATTTGCAGACATCATTTGAGGTACTTGGTGCAGTCATTGAAGTTATTTACAATGGAGGAAAGTGAACTATGAGAGTGCTCAGTGTTATGGCCAAGGCCTGACACTCCATCATCAAAGGGAAAACCAGAATTCTTGTTTCAGTGGTGTTTTGTTTGTTGATCTTTCATTAGGAAAAACTGTATCTGTGGTTAGTTATCAGCATTCTTGTTTTAAAGATCAATATATAATGACAAAGTTAAAAAGTCTTAGTATGTTTATCCAAAACATTGTGCAAGAGAAAGAAGAATTGAAAAAAAAATAATTGAAACCCTAACTTGAAATCCTCTGCTCACAAATCACTTAACCACAACAAATATGTGTGAAGGCTGAAGAGTTAGCTGTCCAGAGCACACTGTCCATTACTGCTCTTATTAAGGTCCATCCGACTTAAAAGGTTTCCATTAAAATCCATTTCTTCTTGGCAAACACCAGAGCAGTTTATAATTATTCTTCTCCTCGAGAAATATTATAAGCAACCGAAAAAAAAAACTCTAGGTAAAGAAAAGAAAAGAAGCATGTTTTAAAATGACGACAGAGCCAGAAAGACTAAAATCGCAGTGTGTATAAGTAGAGGAGCATTTCCAGCTCAGAGTTGTGTAGTATGAAATTACTCAGTGGCCAATTATTATGGTGTAATTGTGGAGTATTTTGTTAGGGTCACACAATTCCAGTTTTTCTGTCTCCCTTGCAGGCAGGGACTTGGATGTTTCAAGCAGATATTTATTATAGAATTTTGACTCTCAGAGACAACCAATGTCCTCTGTTTGTCTGTCTCTGTAGTTTCGGCTTTTTCTTTCTCTTCTCTCTCCCTCCTTGCTTCTTCTTTTTCTCCTAATAGTGGTCTTGTTGTAGCAAACTTGAGATCCAGATGTAGATGTGGTTGAAGGCAGCACTTCTGCACTTGCCCTAGTTCACTTCTTAGCACTTGGTATCGGTGCTGCCAGCTGTAACTAACCACTTCCCAAGACACTCTCTAGGTTTTAGCAAGTAATTTCTCAATATGCAGAAACCACTCAGACCTAGGAAATCCAGAATGGCTGGTCACATTACTCAACTTTTTTCATCAGGTGAACTCTGTGGCTCTGTAGTTTATTCTCATAAGTTAGCTCCAGTCTTTTGAGTCGGTGCTGAGTCCTTTAGCACCAGCCTTTTCAGGTACACCCAATAACTTAAAAAAAAAAAAAAGGTGTAGGAACTTATTCTCTACAACAGTCTGAATGTTTGTGACTTGTCCTTTTTCCTGCCCTCAATTCCTAACCTAAAACATAATCAACAATGTGAACATGTCAGGAAGTGGCATCAGGAGAGGAATCATCACCCTTATAAGAGGTCCCAGAACCTGTCTGTTCTACCATGTGAGGATATAGTGATAAGACAGTCTCTATGAATCACTCACTTTCCTGTACTAGATGCTAAACCACTGGTATTTTGAGAGGCTTTGGTTTTTTTTTTCCCTCTAACTCATCTGGTCTATCTACAGCATTTTGTTATAGCAGTTCAAATAATATTTTTCTTTCTTCCTTCCCTCTCTCCCTCCTGTTCTTTCCTCCCTCAATTTAAAAAAAATTTATTTATTTGTTTCATATATGTGAGTACACTGTAGCTGTTTTCAGACACACCAGAATAGGGCACCAGATCCCATTACAGATGGTTGTGAGCCACCATGTTGTTTCTGGGACTTGAACTCAGGACTTCTGAAAGAGCAGCCAGTGCTCTTAACCACTGAGTCATCTCTCCAGTCCCCTTCCTTCCTTCCTTCCTTCCTTCCTTCCTTCCTTCCTTCCTTCCTTCCTTCCTTCCTTCCTTCCTTTCCTTCCTCCTGCCTTCAGATTTGTACCCATGGTTCTATCTTACCTTTGCCTCCAAATGCTGGGACGGCGGCTGTGAGGTATCATGATTGCCTTGACAATATCCTGTATTCAGCTTATGTTCTATTTAAATCAGAGAGCTGATCTCTATTCTTCCTGTGGATAACCTTGACTACCACAGACACTTTGGGTTTGGGAACCTGTGCCTCACCATGGTTCTATGAATAATAAGGACACAATTCAGCAAACACAGTTATTATAGACTGCCTTTTTTTTTTTTTTCAACTTTTATTAGATATTTTCTTCATTTACATTTCAAGTGTTATCCAGAAAGTTCCCTATATCCTCCCCCCTCCCGGCCCTGCTACCCTACCCACCCGCTCCCACCCCCTGGCCCCGGTGTTCCCCTGTATTGGGGCAAATAAATATAGACTGCCTTTTAACACAGCAAACATTTTGGCATTTTGAAAGTTCTGAAAAAAAACATCAATAATGGCTATTCTTGTTTTTGAGATCCTGCAATATTGCTAATGGTTGAGACTATTATTTTCATGATAATGACATAAACAAACATCACAGATTATAAAATCATTTAAAAGTCAGGTTGTTACATTTTCCCCCATTTGTGTTACTTTGGTATTACTGTGACCACTACCCATCCCTTTCTAACCCAAGCCATCTCTAAGCTTATAATCTTCCTGCCTCAACCTCTCGAATGCTGAGATGACGGATGGCACCACTATAGTTGGCTCAGCTTCCTCTTCATGACATCTATACTTAAGTTTCTGTTCTTTGGAGAGAAAGCCTTCAATTAAGATATAGTTACATCTGTAACTATATAATTTATCAATGCTAGGGTTCAGTCTTTATATATTATTTTGGAATCTGCTTGATGAGCAGCACTGTGAATTTCTTTCAGATACATATCATTTTACATAATTTGCACACATATAGTGTGTAGAAGTATCTTACCATCACCAATAAATTTTGCTGTATATTTTAGGTTCTTTATTTTTGTTTTTAAGACAGGGTTTTTCTGTGTAGCCCTGGCTGTGCAGGAACTTACTCTGTAAACCAGGCTGCCCTTGAAGTCCGAGATCTACCTACCTCTGCCTCCTGAGTGCCAGGATTAAAGGTGCATGCCACCACTGCTGGCTTTGGCTATTTTAGTTTTAATAGATGTCTTAGTTAGGATTTCTTTCTTTTTTTGTTTATATACAATAATTTAATTTGTTGTATATATTTAATACCTCAAAAATTAATTCACAAAGTCCTTCGTGCATTTGTGAGGAAGTTCTGGATTAGAACGATGCCAGCCAGATGTTTTTGCTGGGGAAAGTGGTATGTCGTCTTCTGCTGTAGAGCCTTCGGTGCCTGTGGTTCATAATTCCTTACATTTTTAGTTTCTTTGTAGTCTCAAGTCTTTTTCTCAGCAGCTTCCCCGTCTCCAGAAGCAAGTGCAGGTAACTGCTGTGGACTTTCCCCTGCACAGTCCTTGACATTTTTCTTTCTTCCATAGAGATAGAAGTTTCCTCTAACGTGAGCTCCTCAAATTTAAGTGCAATTAGATGTGCTTCAAGTCCTTTAATATGATCCACAGCATTGGAAATTACAGTCTGAAGTCCAGTAACGTAGTCTTGGAAACTGGTGAATGATGCTCGTTTCTTTTTTCTTCTTTTTCTTTTTCTGGATATTTAATTTGTATGGTCACAGGACACTTTCACAGTAACTGGACACCCAAAGGACAACAGAAATAGTCTCAACGAAGAAGACCAGATTCTCTAGGACTGCAGGCTGGGTCTTCACATTATCATCTGTAACTTCTAAGAAGTCACCTTTACATGTGCTGAAGATATCTTTCAATCGTTCTAGTAAAGATGTAAGACTATTTTCTATTCAATCCTGTATATCCACTGTACCCTCTAAGCCACTGGTGTCAAGCTCATACATGTCGCTGACCAGATGGAAGGACTGGATCTGGCACTGGCAGCAACTAGAACTGAAGAACTTGCCCAGCCTGGTGAGGACAGGCCCAAGGAAGGGGTACTGAATTTCCTTCTCAATAAACCTCTTCCCCGTCTCCATGGCCACCTCTAGCTGTTGGAGGAGCAAACGAAGGATGTCGATCCGGGAGGACACACCGTTCTCTGACATCTTCTCTGAGTTCTTGGGCTCCACAGGGTGGGTAAGACTTGGAAGTCCACTGATCAGCCTCAACGTTAAGGAACGAATTCTTGACCACATGGTCTCCTCCCCCAAGGAGAGTTTCTTATGCTCTTCAGAAACATTCCTGCCTTTTGGATCCCAACTGAAGAAAACATCCAAGTCTCTGTTGTCTCGCAAATCTTCCCATGGAACACCATCTTCCTCTGGCCTCAGATTCATTGATTTGATACTTTCTGCCAAGCTAATTGATATGTTTGCTTCAGGTAGAAGGTCGAACAGCATCCGCTCAGTGCATACTTGTGCAAAGTGGAGAGAATTACTCAGCCTGTTCCTAAAAGCCATAAACTCTGGGGTCTTCTCAAATGCACCATATTTGTAAGCTTGTATTCTGAGGTATCTTTCTGGTTGGAGTGGAAAAAACCTGAATGCGAAGTTACAAGACTGGGAGGCAGCAGTGTACTGACCCAGGGATGCAGCGTATCGGGTCAGAAGATAGCCAATGGTGTCGTGCTGGAATGGATGTGCTTAGCATCGAGACTGGAGTAGAGACCCACCACTGGTTCAAATGCACCGAGCACGCAGTAGATCCGAACAAGCAGCAATTTGAACTGGGCATTGGATGGGCTGTGGGTTAAGCCTTCTTCCAGCAGAGTCAGGGCCTGCCAGACCGTAGTCTCCTCACCTGCTTCTTTCCATACATCAATGAGCACATGAACAGCGAGCAGGCAGTAATAGTCTGAGAACTGCAACTCTGTTTCAAACAAGAGCGCCCAAACTCCAGTTGTGCTGGTACCTTAACATCAGTTCTCTGACCACATCCAGCTTCTGACTCTTATCCATGCTGTGGTACAAGGCAAGGAGTCGTGTCAGTTGTGTGCACTGGGCGGCAGGCAAGAGGTCAACGAACATCTTCAGGTCTGTGAAGCAGCATGGCTTATCCCTGAACTTCTTGAAATACTGGAACATTAACTCTTCTGGGTCACCCAGCTCGTCATTACAGCCTTGGCTCCTCAGGCGCCTGATGAGCTCCAGCTTAGCTAGGTGTGGGCCTCAGACATGTCGAGAGCTTTGAGATGCCTCCGTTATCCTGTCCTCTATAAACTTCACAGCATCTTCTGTAGAGCCGTGTACTTCCTCTTCTAAGGAGTGTTCCCCCTCAGCAGGCGGCGTCCAGGCTTCCTCAATCAGTCGAAAGTCAGAATTGAAATAAGTCAGATAGAACTGCCAGTCATCTGAGTTTTTCAGCAGGAGGTATCAGGAAAGGGCGTTGCCCTCCGGCCACTTGCTCAGCTTCTTGTACATGGCCATGCATTTGTTTTCCGGACTCTGAATTTCACTTGTCAACTTCTCTCCTAATTTTCCTCTAATGACATCCAGGGCTTCCTGGTACTTTCCCAAACGCTCCAGGATCATGTAATAAAGTTCAACCTCAGCTTCAGCTTCTATCTTGTCTTCCGTCACCGTCTTCTCTACCATTCTCTCCACCAGGGGCAGAAACATGGTTTTCATCCCGTGCGGATATAGATTGCATGATCAAGCTCATCACGGACCAAAAGCAGAAAGGATTTTTGGGGACAATCTTATACAGAGCGGTGCCAGCCTGCTGCATGCACTCGCCCACTCTGGCATAGGCCATGAAGAGGTGAGAGTGGTACTCCTCGCTGTTGGGAACTTTCTTCACAGCCGCCTCATAGAGCTTTGTGACTAACTCTGGCCGGTGCATCTCTCAGTAGAGAATCGTCAGGGCCTGCAGGGAGTTGTCATCTGTGGGCTCAAGGGCAGCCACCTCCTGAGCCAAGGTGAAGGCTTCTTCCTGCTTGCCTGTTCTCTGTAAACCAATGGCCTTGAGAACCTTTGCACAGTGAAGATCTTTGTGTTTCTTCAACAGTGTATCGGTTGGCTGAATTGCCATTTTTATTATCTCCATTATCAAGATAATCATAGGGCTGGAGGCTCCGGTCTCGTCAGGGTTAGTTAGGATTTCTATTGTTATGACAAAACATCATGACTAAAAAGCAAGTTGGGGAGGAAAGGGTTTATTTGATGTACACTTCCAGGTCACTTTTCATCATCGAAGGAAGACAGGACTGGAACTCCAAAAGGTCAGGAACCTGGAGGCAGGAGCTGATGCAGAGATCACGGAGCAGTGCTGCTTACTGGCTTGCTATTCCTTGGCTTTCTCATCCCTCTTTCTTTTCTCTTTTTTCAAAATAATATTCTTATAGATTCTTTGGGAATTTAACATCATGCACCTGATCACACCTGTTTCGCAGTTCTTCCATTTCCTTCTCTCCCTCTTAAAACACCACTAGAATTAAAATAAAAACATGAAAAAGTACATAAAAATCAAGTCCAATTTCTGTTATCTATATACTCATGGGAGCATGGTCAAACTGTCAGTGGTTTGCTTCTTACATAGAACTGAGTCTTTCCCCCTCCTCGCCTCTGCCAGAAGCCATCAGTGGTGGAGTGCTAACCTCAGCATCCTTATCATACTTTTTTTTAAAAAAGATTTATTTTATTTATTATATGGAAGTACACTGTAGCTGTTTTCAGACACTCCAGAAGAGGGCGCCAGATCTCGTTACGGATGGTTGTGAGCCACCATGTGGATGCTGGGATTTGAACTTATCACCTTATCACACTTTTTAAGAGGTCTCTTCGATGGCTTCCTGTTTAGGCTGCTACTTCTTAGGGTGGGGTGTAGAGGTTGTCCCCAAAGTCTTCCATATCACACTTTCTCAACTATATTTCTCATCAATATCTCTGCAAAAGTAGCTTCCTTGTTCTTCACGGTCAGCTGGAGCATGGACTATGGGTTTCTATATGGTTTCTAGCAACAAAACCGACAATGAACATGGCCTATGCTGCAGTAGCACTACAGACCCATGCAAGGCCCTCGGAGGCAGTTTGGACCACGAACATCACTATAGCCTCAGGTCACAATGCATCAGCCTGTTTTTTTTTTTTTATAGAATGCCAGGCCACCATCCCAGAGATGGACT
>LR749505.1:3773059-3853502 GCA_902729485.2 Mus minutoides | reverse complement strand
AGCTCCTACCTTGGGAGTCCTGTGTTCCAACTAACAGCTGACTGTGAGCATCCACTTCTGTGTTTACCAGGCACTGGTATAGCCTCCCACAAGACAGCTATATCAGTTCCCTTTCAGCATTATCTTGCTGGCATATGCTATAGTGTTTATTTTGGTGGCTGATTATGGGAGGGATCCCTGGCAGCCGCCGTCACTGGTTCAAACTGAATATATTAAATCACTGAATGCTTCAGGTTATTTCTCAAAAGTAAATATTAGAGATGGAGTTTCTTTTTTTTTTTGGTTTTTCGAGACAGGGTTTTTCTCTATAGCTCTGGCTGTCCTGGAACTCACTTTGTAGACCAGGCTGGCCTCGAACTCAGAAATCTGCCTGCCTCTGCCTCCCGAGTGCTGGGATTAAAGGCATGCGCCACCACGCCCGGCTCAGAGATGGAGTTTTTGAAACAGAAGATACGTTTATTTTTAATCCTTTCTGACATTTTCTTCCATCTTGTTTTCCAACTGTTGCCTATGAGACCACCGACTCCATCTCTCATCAAGTCCTTGTCAATCTTTGTTGGCAAGAAATGGGATGTTCCTTTTATTGGCTACTAATGAGGTTACACATTTTATATTTGTCTTTGGCTCTGTGTTCTTCTTTTGTGAGTTTCTTGTTCCTAAAAGTGTTCGTTTTTCTTTCCTGTGGATGACTTTAAACACTTGCATGCTGAAATGCAAAGAAGCAAACTCAAATTCTGAAAGCAATTATCACCTCCCGCCTCTCCCAGAACTGTCATCATTTGGCTTGCTGTCCTCATCGAGCTATTTGGATATTTACAAATTACTTCCTTTCTCCAGTAGCTTTATAGGTGATAATTAGTCTTTTATTCCTTCCCAAGAAAATCTGAAAAATTTAAAACATAGTTTGGTACTTTTCTTTTTTTTACCAAGAAATACTTTATTCAGATTGAGTTATTTATTTTAAATATGGAAACCTGGAAAATTATACCTATATAGGAAAAAATTAAGCAAGCAGTAGCAAAACAATCTACTTTCCCCTGGGGTTAAAGATATTACCTGTTAGAGTTGTATTGCAGGATAGTTTCTATTTAAAGAACATATAGTACATGGAGTATAATAGTTATGACACTGCCATTTGTCATAAAGTAGGACTTTAGGTAGAAACAGCGTTATTGCATGGGTGCTTACTGCCGATCTTCTAAGCACTCCACTGTTTTGTTGTTGTTTGTTTTGATGTTTTCTTATTAGAAAAGGCTTCCCTGTGTAGTCTACCTGGACTGGAGCTTGCTGTGTAGATCACTCTGGGCTCCATCTTGACCCAGTCTTCCTGCTTCTACCTCTGGAGAGCTGGGATTACAGGGGCATGCTACCACAGCTGTCTGGGCCTTGCTGTTTTATTGGTGACCTTAAAGTCTGGTATCACTGCATGTCCAGCATCACTCACTCCAACAGCCTACTCACTGGGTGTTGCTGGAGACTGTTGATATCAGTCACACCAGGGAAGAGACTCTTAGGAGTTTTGCTGGCTCCTATCTCCCCTTTATTTTTAGGACTCTCAAGCAATGCTAAGGACGTTCCTTTACTTGCAGTGTTTCGGTGACTCAGTCACCCTTTCCTGGCTCTTTCCTCTTTTATCTTAGAACCTTTCACCCAGATATTTCCTGTGCATCCACTGACCATATGTTCTCTGTTTTGTTTAGAGAGTCCCAATTTCAGGTATTCTGTCCAGTTGCCAAATCCAACACCAGGCCATATGCTCCATATTTATTTAGGGGAAATATATTCATTTACCTATTCTTCAGTTCACCAAACTTGGCTTATTAAGATTTCCATCGGGCTTGTTAGACCAAAGTTTTTCTTCTAAAATGTAGTTTAGATGTCTTCTTCCCTGGGAAGCCATCCTCCACAGCCTTCCTCTCTTAAATGCAGCTCTTAACTAGTGTGATTGACATCCCTAGTGTATTTGGGGAAAGTAAGAGATGAAAGGGGACTATACTACATATGTTCTGGGTTTATCCACTTCTGCTCTGGGGTTCAGGAAGGCATTCTCTGCGTAGGTAGAAAACATTTTTTTTCCTGCTGTTAATAGAGTAAGTCCTTCTCCTTTCTAGTAGTCTGTGGATCTGAATATTCTCAACAGCACATTTCCCATCTTTCATGTCTCAGTCTAGAATACTACAGGGAAGTTACGGAGTTCAAGGTGGTCTTTCCATTATTCAGTTCAGATGCACAGTTTAGAAGCTTAGTGGTGTGTGTGTGTGTGTGTGTGTGTGTGTGTGTGTGTGTAACTTTGGCATTCTAAGATTCTGAGAGACAATCAACGCATTTAGGCACATATACACACATGAAACTTCTATGGGCAAACATCCGTTTCCAAAGTGTTACCAGTTATAAGAAAAATAAATATCTTTTAGACTATCTTACATAACAAATATCTAAATACCTAGAACACAATGAAATTAAAACATTAAAGTACAGGAGCTTGGGAGAAATGGCTTAGTGATTAAGAGTATTAGCTGCTGCTACTCTTCCAAAGGACCTGAATTAGATTCCTACCACCTCCCTGGAAACACACACACACACACACACACACACACACACACACACACACACACATGAATTCATGCTCACAACACACACAATTATTTTTTTTAAAGTTTTTTTTCCATTAGCCTGTTACTTAGTTTTATTTTGTATGCATTTGTATGAAGGTGTCACATTCCTTGGAACTGGAGTTACAGACAGTTGTAAGCTGCCATGTGGGTGCTAGGAATCGAATCCAGGTTGTGCTCTTAAGCACTGAGCTATCTCTCCAGACTAACTATGTTTTGTTTTCTCCTTTTTAAAAAAGAGGTCTTACTTTTTAATTTTGTGAGCATGTCTGTGAATGGGGGCATGCACATGTAAGCACAGGAGCCCATGCCACCCAGAAGAAGGTGCTGGATCCTCTGGTGCTGAAGTTTCAGGTAGTTGTGGGCCTTTCAGAGTGGGAGATGAGAATCCATCCCAGTTCTCTGTCAGAGCCGTATGCTCTCCTAACCAGTGAGCCAGCTCTCCAGCCCCTACTAATATATTATTATGCCTGGGTATTATATAACACAGTTTTTCTTTGTTGAACTATTCTAAAATTATACAAGCAAAACACAGACTTTTGATGTCTTTAAGTTGGAAATGGTACACATTGGCTACCATAGCATGACTGATGGAGAATACAATGTTGGCTGAGATAGTCATCTGGTGCTGTCAGAACTATCACTGTGGCCCAGAAAGATGGCTCAGCAAGTAAAGATGCTTGCAGCCAAGCCTGATGACCCAGTTGGATCCCCAAGATGCACATGGTGGAAGGGGAAAGCTAGTTACCAAAAGGTGTTCTCTGACCTCCATACTCAAGCCATGATACGTGTGTATGCACACATCAAATAGATAAAATAAGAAATATTCCTGCATTCCCATCTACCATGCAGTGCACACAAAACTCATTCTGGAGGCTAGTTATGGTTTACAAGTATTATTGTAACATTTTAAATCTTTCCTTCATAGGCATTTCCTATGTAAGAGCACAGTTTCCTTTCTGGAAGATTATTTGTTAATGAGTGTAATATACTTCATTTGCAGGCATTTACCCAGACTCTGAAAGATTATCCTAAGCAAGATTGAATGTGTTTACTCATGAACACTTCAAAATTACTTTTCTATCCACTTTCTTAGTATTCTAATTTTAGTAACTGTTCCATGCTAATTCTATTTCTGCTCTCTTACTTCCACAGCCTCTCATCCTTGCTGTGAGTTTATACCACATCTTCCCAAATGACTATTTTTATAGTCATTTCTATTTGAATCCATGCTTTTTGTTATAATGCACCATGTACTGTACTACTGAAAAATAAATGTGCAAGCTGGACGGTGGTGGCACATGTCTTTAATCCCAGCACTAGGGAGGCAAAGGTGAGGCCAGTCTGACCAACAGAACAAGTTCTAGGGCAGTCAGAGCTATATAGAGAAACCCTGTTTTGACCAACCAACCAACCAACCAACCAACCAACCAACCAACCAACCAACCAAACCAAACCAAACAAAAACACTAAAAACCAAAACAAAATCAACCAACTAACCAAAACCCCTCTACCTCCCCTAAAAGCATAAAAAAGGCACATATACAACAAATATTTTTACGTAAAAACAAACCAAATATGATATATATATATCATATTTGTATATATATATATAATACAAAGATGTACCTACCTTTGTATTATATATATATCATATTTGTGTGTATATATATATATATATATATATATATATATATATATATATATACATATATAATACAAAGATGTACCTACCAGTAGGTTTTGCATATATACATTTATATACACTGAGTCTATTTATATGCTATAATAATAAAGAGGAGGTCATGAATTTGAAAGGGACTAAGGGCATGGGAGGAGCTGAGGGGAAGGCTAAGGGTACAAATTATGTAAATACAGTACTCACTTATGATAGTCTTAAAAATAAAGTGTTAAATTAAAATTCTCAAAAGAAAAACACAGATAGTATTATTATCCCTACGCAAAATTATTTTTTATTTCATTTTTTATTAGATATTTTCTTCATTTACATTTTAAATGCTATCCCAAAAGTCCCCTATACCCTCCCCGCAACCCTGCTCCCCAACCCACCCACTCTTGCTTCCTGTCCCCTGTACTGGGGCATATGATCTTCACAAGACCAAGGGCCTCTCCTCCCATTGATGGCCAACTAGGCCATCCTCTGCTACATATGCAACTAGAGACACAGCTCGGTACTGGTTAGTTCATATCATTGTTCCTCCTATAGGGTTGCAGACCCCTTTAATTCCTTGGGTATTTTCTTTAGCTCCTTCTTTAGGGGCCCTGTGTTCCATCCAATAAATGACCGTGAGCATCCACTTTTATATTTGCCAGGCACTGGCATAGCCGCACAAGAGATAGCTATTTCAGGATCCTGTCAGCAAAATCTTGTTGGCATATGCAATTGTGTCTGGGTTTGGTGGCTGTATATGGGATGGATCCCCAGGTGGGGCATCCTCTGGATGGTCCTTTATCTGTCTCAGCTCCGAACTTTGTCTCTGTAACTCCTTCCAGGGGTATTTTGTTCCCCATTCTAAGAAGGAACAAAGTATCCACACTTTGGTCTTCCTTTTTCTTGAGTTTCATATGTTTTGCAAATTGTATCTTGGGTAGTCTGTTTCTGAGTTAATATCCACTTATCAGTGAGTGCATATCATGTGTGTTCTTTTTTTTTAATATTTATTTATTTATTATATGGAAGTACACTGTACCTGTCTTCAGACACCCCAGAAGAGGGCATCAGATCTCATTACAGATGGTTGTGAGCCACCATGTGGTTGCTGGGATTTGACCTCAGGACCATCAGAAGAGCTGTCAGTGCTCTTAACTGCTGAGCCATCTCTCCAGCCCCTCATGTGTGTTCTTTTTTTTTAATTTTTTTTATTTATTTTTTCCTGTGATTGGGTTACTTCACTCAAGATGATATCCTCCAGATCCATCCATTTGACTAAGAATTTCATAAATTCATTGTTTTAAATTGCTGAGTAGTACTCCATTGTGTAAATGTACCACATTTTCTGTATCCATTCCTTTGTTGAGGGACATCTGGGTTCTTTCCAGCTTCTGGCTATTATAAATAAGGCTGCTATGAATATAGTGGAGCATGTGTCTTTATTACAAGTTGGAACATCTTCTGGGATGCCCAGGAGAGGTATTGCTGGATCTTCTGGCAGTACTATGAAACATCGTCTTAGGTATAAGACATGTATTTAGACAACATTAAACCTGGGCCTAGAGTTCAGTTGTTTCCAATGTTTTAGACTCAGAATCTACCCAGTATGCTATGTATAAAAGTATAAAAGAATACCTATAGGAAGAATAAATCAATCAAGTCACAAGATTTTAATTAAAAATCTGATTTATAAAATAAAGCAAAACAAAAAAACCCAACAAAACTTGAACCTGGTTTGCCAGATGTATACCATTTATTCCCCATTTTATAAAACTTTTATAATTTTTAAGTTTCAAATTTCAAGTATATATATACATACAGATACCTATCTATACTTTGGTTTTTCGAGACAGGGTTTCTCTGTGTAGTCCTGGCTATCCCAGAGCTGGCTGGTCTTGAACTCTAAGATCTACCTGCCTCTGCCTCCTGGGTAGCACTGCTTGCACTTTCCAGATAAGACAACAGCATAAACAAAGAGTGCAGAAGCATCTCCAAGGAGAGTCACACAGGAAAAGCAGAGACTCAAGCTCTCATTACAGCTTGAATCTTTTAAAAAAATATACTCTCCTCACAAGCTCTCTATCTTCTTAATGAACTACACATCAGTTTCAGTTCTTCCAACCCATTGAGCCCGATTTCCACAGGAATACTTATTATAGTAGGTTATATACCCTAGAAAGAGTCACCTTGAATGAGTGTTAATAGTATAGCCAAAATGGACCAAACTCTCCCATGTGGGTATTTTGAAATAGATCAGAGAGATTCTGATACTTTGTTAGGATCTGAAGAAGGACACCAAGGTTCCGTACACAACTGTATGCATGTGTACGCACTTGGAACGCTGCTCAGTAAATGCATTTTTTTTTTTTTGCTATTGCCACCAAATGATTTTTAAACATTTTATTCTTGTCACCCACTCCCCCTTTTGCTTCCACTATTTTTTGCTCTCGTTCCTTCTGTTAAGTATATCTTATTCTAATCTTTATCTTTCAAAAGTCTGCTATTTTAAACATAAATGCCTTCTGTGTATAACAGAATTCCATTTTGTGTAACTGTACCATTTATTGGTATTAACAATAATTCCCATGTATACTTCATTATAGAGCTCTTTGAATGTGTGCCTCATCCAGCCCACTGTTTAGGAAACTTATGAGTACCAAAAGTTTAGCATACCAATGTGCATGTCTGTCCACTGAGAGAACACATGGCATTTGTTCTCGTAGTGAGTTTATAAAAGCCGTGGTCAGCCTGGTGAATAGACTGAGGCCTTGAGAACTCCTGGGCATCAAAAGTGGAGCCATCACTGATCTACCTAATTACTATTCTCACAGTTAGTGTTTATTTATTCCCCCATTGACTTAGTTACAATGCCTGACAGGGAGGTTATAAAATTGATGAACTAATGGTATCTAAGGACAGAACAGAGTGAGTGGAGACACTTAAGTTAATGGACCAGTGGTGGTTTGAATATGCTTGGGAGTGGCACTATTACTTATGGCCTTGTTAGAGTAGGTGTGGCCTTGTTGGAGGAAGTGTGTCACTGTGGGGGTGGGCTTTGAGACTTCCCCCTAGCTGCTTGGAAGACAGTGTTCTCCCAGCTGCCTTTGAATCAAGATGTAGAAGCCTCAGCTTCTTCTCCAGCACCATTGTCTGCCTGGATGCTGCTATGCTTGCCATGATGATAATGAACCTCTGAAATTGTAAGCTAGCCCCAATTAGATGTTGCCTTGGTCGTGGTGTCTCTTCAGAGCAATGCAAACCCAAACTAAGACAGGACCCCAGGTACAAAGGGGAAAAGTTCAGTCCGGAGATTCCTAAACTGCATTCAAGTTGTCGTAAGAACAGCATTTATCAGAGCCAAAAACAGTATTGTATAATAATAATATTGATGGCTATGAAGCCCAGGCTGGCAAAGTACCCCTGAGATCACCCTAGCCGGGGCCCAGGCAGGCAGATCATGCCGAAGAAGGTCCCCAGCATGGCACGATGTGTCAAGGGCTGGCAGACAACTCCCAAGGTGACTCCTGCCTAGTGCCACACTATGAAGGTGGGGCATAGCACTCCTGAGATGACCCCAGACACCCAGAAGCCCAGGCCGCCCTTAAGATGAGCAAGCAAATGTTGGAGTGATGGATGAGAGAGAGAAGCAGAGGATGTATGCACAATGAAGACAGGCAGAACTGGAGACTTGAGCGTAATGAGGACAGCCTGATGTGAGTAGCTGGTGATCCTTCATAAGGCCATTCTACTGGCCCAGTTTTGTGTGTCAACTTGACACAAGCTGGTGTTATCACAGAGAAAGGAGCTTCCCTTGAGGAAATGCCTCCATGAGATCCAGCTGTAAGGCATTTTCTCAATTAGTAATCAAGGGTGGAGGACATAGCCCATTGTGGGTGATGCCATCCCTGGGCTGGTAGTCTTGGGTTCTATAAGAAAGCAAGCCGAGCAAGCTAGGGTAAGCAAGCCAGTAAGTAACATCCCTCCATGGTCTCTGCTTCAGCTCCTGCTTCCTGACTTGCTTGAGTTCAAGTCCTGACTTCCTTTGGTGATGAACAGCAATGTGGAAATGTAAGCTGAATAAATCCTTTCCTCCTCAACTTACTTCTTGGTCATGGTGTTTGTGCAGGAATAGAAACCCTGACTAAGGGGCTGGTGAGATGGCTCAGCGGGTAAGAGCACCCGACTGCTCTTCCGAAGGTGATAAGTTCAAATCCCAGCAACCACATGGTGGCTCACAACCATCCTTAATGAGATCTGGCGCCCTTTTCTGGAATGCCTGAAGACAGCTACAGTGTACTTACATATAATAAATAAAATAAATCTTTAAAAAAAAAAAAAGAAACCCTGACTAAGACAGCAGGTCTTCCTCCATGTTGACACCAAGGGCCATGTCTGGGTCTGTGGCCTTGCTTCTTATTTCAATGAGAAATAACAGAGAAATTCCATCCTCTCACCACCTCTGCCCCACCTACTTACGTCTTATCTGCCCTTATGTTATGAAAGCTGAACTGTTCTTGTTTCGTAACAAGACATAGACATAACTGTCTTCCTGTGCTTTGGGCCTTAGTTATTTTTTGATCTTTTAATTATCCCATATCTTTCCTTATCCGATTCACTGCTTTTTTTTGGTAGGGTGATTAATAGATAAATACAGTGAATGTTTCTTATTTAATGAAAAAGTCTTTTAAACACATCTTCTAGCTACTGATTCATTTCTTCACTCCTTTTAATAGGCAAAGTCACAAGAATTCTGTGTTTCTCAACCCCATGCCAGCCTTTCCAGGGCCACCATACTACAACTACTCCAGTAAGGCTATTGAAATCCATTGTTCCCCAGAAGGACAACAAGCAAACCTTTAAGCTGTATCACTAAACCCAGTGCTGATCTCTGTCTTTATCTCACTCAACATCACAGAGTAGTTAAGGCAAATAATCTTCTTGGAACACATTGGCTTCCAAGACACTTCTTCTGGTTTTCCCCCTATGTTTTTGGCCTCTTCACAGTTTAACTTTGCTGGTTCCTCCTCATTACTCTGAGAAATGTCAAAACTTGGAGTGTCCCAAGGCTCTGGATTGGGTTCTCTTTTAAACTCTTTCTTTATCTTCCAGGAGTTCTCCGTCAACTTCACAGCACAGCACACATGCACACACACACACATACACACACACACACACACACACACACACATGTACACACATGAATTTTCTTAAATCCTATGTATGAATGTATGTATGCATGCATGTGTATGCATGGAGTTTATACTTCTTTTTATCTTTCTTCTCTCCCCTTAATCCCTCCTCTGGGATCTGATCTATAAGCCATGGGTATTTGGGCCTAATTTGGGGACTGCCACAGAAGCTCACAGTAGGGTTTTGGAGCCCATTGTGGGAAAGGACAGAATTTACAAATGATATCCCTAGCATATAGCCGTAGTCTGCCAGAGAGAACCTGGCATAGCATATTAAGTATCCACAGAGAAAAGTTATAGTTTATGAGGCTCGAAGCCTAGGCAGGGCCAGACATGGCAGCAAGTGCTTGGAATCTCAGCATTTGGTCTTGAAACTAGTCTGTGCTACAAAGTGAGACCTTGTTGCAGAACAAACAGACAGACAGGCAGACAAGTTAAATAGACTAAGGAGGGCATTCACACAGGAGGGACAGGCAGGACTGGGAGTCAAGGCTGAGTAGGGCGAGGAAGGCATCAGTTCAGGGAGGGGAGCAATGGTGACAATGAGTAGTCCATTGCTTAAAAAGGAGTCAATTATATACATAATTCTATTAAAAAGTTGGAACCAGGTTCCCCACCATTAGGAAAGAAGACAACCAGAATAGTCCCCATGACTGTAGCTTAGAAGGTGTTTCTGTGAATCCATCTTCAGCACTTTTTAGATATAAAAAGTGACATTGATACATTACATGTATGTATCTTGTATTCTATCATGATATTCCTTAGCTTCAACTACTGAGAGGTCGCAGGAGCAAGCAGCAACATCTTAGTGACAAATGAGCATATTAATTTTGAGCTTATCATGTGAACCTCCACAAAAACAACAGACAGGGCTCTTAGAGAAGCAGCTGATTCCAGCATTGGGGCAGCAAGAGCCTAAGATAAGCTTAGACTATCAAGAAGAAAAGTGCTCCAAGAATAGGGAGCTATGTAAAGCCAACCAACCAACCAACCAACCAACCAACCAACCAACCAACCAACCAACCAATCAAAACCCCAAAGTCAGCGCGCAGGAGTTTCCAGAGGCCAAAGTCTTTGGACAGTTTGAGCATGAAATTAAGTAACTATAGGAGCAGATTAGAGCCAAGCATGGTGTCCGAGCCCATCAGAAGGCTGGGGGAGGAGGATTCCAAGTTTGAGGCTAACCTGGGCTACATAGTGAGATCCCATTTAAAACCTGAAATAGCAGCACAAACACCAACAATAGATTAGAAGCTATTAAGTAAAATAATAAATCATGAGTCAGTATAGACAAAAGTTAATAAAAGATTCTGATGTAAGTTTGAGTTGGAGAGTGATTATAAAGAGTTTCAAAAGGCCTTTACAGAAAATGCTTACCACAAAGAGAAAAAAGAAAAAAAACAAACAAACTTCAAAGTGCAGGAGCCTGTAGGGTATCACTTTAATCAAAGGATTCAAATAACTATCAGCATAACCGAAACAATTTTTAAAGTGTACATCTACCCCCTGATAGGCTATAATAGCACGAGAAACACAGAATCTGTGTGGGATATCCCCAATAGAAGTTCTTAATATGTATATAATTATAGTGAAATTTTCAGAAGTACAAATTGTTAGATGTATCTTAAGATAAAAGGCTTGTGAGTGTCCCAAGAGTCAAGGTAATGAATATCAGAGACAATGTAGGAAATTGTTCTTGGGTAAAGGAGACTGGAGAGATGTAATGGCTGAAGGGAAGACACGGTTCCTCACTGAATCATTTATATATAAAGGCACTCTCACAATAAATAAATACATAAATAAATAAATAAATAGCACTCCAACTTCAAGAAAGCCCAAGGATTGCTTGGTGGTAATACACAGTCATTTTGTTTGTTTGTTTGTTTGTTTAGTTTTGTTTTCTGGTATTTAAAAAAATAGGATATTGAAATGGGATCTCACTACATAGGGAGGGGGAAACAGAATACAGAAAAAAAAGGTCAACAGGATGTATCAAAAAGGGGTGTGGGGAATGTCATTTGAGGCTTAAAATATTCTCAATAGAAAGCTGAAGAAATCTTCAAGGCTCCAGAGGAAGGGAAAGGTCCTCCCAGCGGGATTCTCTCTACTGGGGAGTGTGCAGAGGGTTAAAGGAAGCCCTGACTGCTCTTTCCTGATCACAGACTTCCTTGTGTAGGTAAGAGCGCTGCAGGGCTCGGAAGGTGGGTTAAAAGTCAGCACTGTGTGCTCCAGATTCCTCTCTACAGACTGCACTGGCTGAAGTCCTCTGAGGGAAAACAGTCCTGGGGGAAGCGATGCATCATCAGGCCCGCTTTTCTGTAGGCGTTCCTAGCAGATAGAAGCTTTTCCCTAAATAGTCAGCTTCGGAATCGGACAGCTAGACTGCCCCACCTCTTAACAACCAGAATGTTCACTGGTTTCAGGTGCAGTCAACAGTGTGGTTCACACGAAGGAAAGCTTAGGCTTTTTAGAAACTGGGGCATCAGATCCTTGATGGTCTCGGCTGCAGCGTCTAAGTAATATATGCTAAAATACTAGGGTCACCTTGATCTTTGGTTCAGAAAGTGGAACGGACAGCTTTCGGCTAGGCTAGACAACATGTGATGATCAAAAGCCTCCGGACCCCTCATTAGGGTCACCTCAGGAGTTGGGCTGGTTGGAAGGCCCCCTCTGCCTCTTCTTCCATGGGGAAATCACATACCCTTGAGGGTCACAAAATGGCTGGCCACTTCATGTGTCATAGGCTTTGCACACATATCCCATAGGCATTTAGACCAATATCAGCCACTGGTGCATTTAGAGTGGCAGCTTTTCTCCAATCAGGGGACACACTTACCGGGGCCAAAGATTGCCACTAAGCTGGTTGCTGACATGTGGCCATGTATCTGGCTTGATCCCAGGCAGTTAGACTCTACAGGCAGACATAGACTTAGGCCAGGGTAGAGAAGCCCTTTCAAACAAGCTCTTGCTACATGGCCAGCTGCCAAAAATGCAGCTTGGAATCATTGGGGTGGATGCCCCTTGACCCTTACACAGTATCTCTACCCAGGCTCAGAGGCCCAATCCTCCTTCCCTGCCTTTGAGAGCTTTGCTCCAGTATACTAGACCAGTCTCAAGTTCTCTATGTAGCTGAGGATGATCTTGAATTTTTGATTCTTTCACTGCCTTTCAAGAGCTGAAATTAAAGGCCTGCATGGTAGGTAAGCACTCTACCAGCTGTGGTAAATCTCTAGACCCTTAAATTTTGTATTTTGATGATTACTAGAGTGGTGGGGCACTGGGTCAACACTCTTATTATATTATTATTGGGTTTATCATCATTATTCTTATTACCTCCCCCTCCCCTCCCCTCCCCTCCCCCTCTCCTCCTCCTCCTCTTCTTCCTCCTCCTCCTCCTCCTCCTTATTCTTCTTCCTCCTTCTTCTTCACAGTATTGGGGGGAGGCGGTTAGAGACAGGGTTTTTCTGTGTAACAGAGCCCTCGCTGTCCTGGAGTTGCTTTGTAGACCGGGCTTTGAACTCACAGAGATCTGCCTGCTCCTGTCTCCCTGGTGATGTGATCAAAGGCATGCACCACCACACCCAGCCTATTATTTTATTTTTAAATATAATTACTTTGTTGTATGTGTGGATGTTTTGTTTGCTTCCATGTGTGGGTGCACCTGTGCATAGCTAGTACTCCCTAGTGCCAGAGTGGGTGGTAGATTCCCTGGCATTGGAGTTACAAATGGTTGTGAGCAGGAATGTGGGTGCTGGGATTTGACCCAGGTCCCCTGGAAGGGCAGCCAGGGCTCTTATTGCTGGGCCACCTCTCCAGCATTTGTTTATTATTCTTCAATGACTAAGTGGAAAAATTTTGTTTTTACACCTTTCCTGTAGTCTTTAAGATTTATTTACTTATTTAATTTTGATTTCTGGAGACAGGGTTTCTCTGTATATCCTGACTGCCCTGGAACTCTATAGACCAGGGTGGCCATGAGCTCAGAGATCTACCTATCTCTGCCTCTAGGATGTACAGGCATGCACCACCAAGCCACTGCTGTTTTAAGTTACCATTGTGTTTTATCTAGTCATTTAAGCTAGCTTTCTAACTCAGGTCCTTGGTTCCATCCTTGCTTCTGCAATGTTAATCCTCAACACTGCGGAAACATCAGTCTTATCAAAGCACAGAACCAATCTTATTACTCCTCTACCCAACTTGGCCTTCCATCAACTTAGAATAAAATCGGAGCTCTTGTCATGTTCTTCTAAGCCCTCTGTCATCTTGGCTTTCAACTCTTTCCCCAAACTTGCTTCCTAGCACTTTCCCTTTCCTCCTGGTCTCCTCCATACAGAGCTTTCTGCTGTTTTTCAAGAGCATCAAGATCTGTCATCTCAGGATGGTTGTTTTTAACCAGTCCTCACCTGATTAGGATCTGCACAGACTCTTCCCAAGAGAGGTCTTTTCTGATGACTATAGGCAAGACACTGTCTACTGCTCCACTTCTCCTCATTGCTTGACACTATAAGCTCCGATTCTTAATTGTTTATTGATGATGTTTGCTTGAGAGCCTAGACTTTTTCTGTTAAATTTATTGTTGTGGGCTGGAGAGATGGCTCAGCAGTTAAGAGCACTGACTGTTCTTCCAGAGGTCCTGAGTTCAATTCCCAGCACATGGTGGCTCACAACCATCTGTCATGAGATCCAATGCCCTCTTTTGGTATGTCTGATGACAATGAAAGTGTACTCACATACATAAAATAAATAATTAAAAATTATTGTTGCATCCCTAATACTAACTGCCACTTAACTAATAAGTACTTAATAAGTACGTGTTCAATTTAACCACTGTGATCAGATAAAAATTACACAATAGGCTTTGACCAGGAAGGGAGGGTAGGACCTTGAATAAATATCATTCAAAAGGCAGAATTCTGATGAGTGAGAAAAGAGAAATGAAGTTGATAAATACATTTATATATAGCATTCTAGTATGTGCACATATATATGTGTGAATCATGTATGCATGTGCTCGTGTGAGTACGTACACTCATTTTAATGTGTTTTTAGTGTGGGAAAAGACACAGGCACATTTTGCCACTTTTATGTGGGTTCTGGGAATCAAACTCAGGTCACCAGGCTTTCACAGAAAACATTTTTTTTTCCTCTGAGCCACTTCGCCAGACCCTTCATCTTATATTTTGAGAAAAGTTTTCTCACTGAACCAGGAGGTCACTTGTTTGACTAGATTGGCTGGCCAACAAGCCCAGAGATCTTTCTATCTCTGAGCTCATGTCTTTATGTAGCAAGCGCTTCAACCACTGAGCCATCTCCTAGGCCCAAGGTTGTTATGTTTTATTCTGATAGGAGGGAGATTCAGAATGGGAATCATGGGAGAGTGAATTATATATCCACCCATATTTGCTATTCCTTTCCTCTATTTAGCTATTTTGAGGGAAACCAAAGCCTTTGGAGAAGAGTTAAAGTGTTCAAAAGTTGACCTTAGTAGTAAGTGGTATAAAATATTTAGTGCAATTAGTCAATAAAAGCGAAGGAGCTAGTCATATATCTAGAGGGATATTTGACTTTTAACAGAACAATTTTTTAGGTGGATAGTTAAATTTACATTATGCGAAAACTTTAAGGTGGATAGTTAAATTTACATTATGCAAAAAATAGATTTTATTTTAAGACAAAGAATTGAGACAAAGTCTGTTAGAGGAAGGTTTCTTGTAGTTGAAGAAATTTGAGGTAGAGTGGAAGAGAGAACATAGGGATGAATTAAAGATAACAGCTGATAACTTTAGTGGGTCAGAGGATCTTAAAACTTTAAGAAATGTAACAGAAGGCTGACCAGAAACTTCAGACCTAAGCAGGTTGCAGGAGGTGTGAAATTCCGAGGTAAGTGACAGAGCACGAAGGAGAAATTCAAAGCAATTTTCCATTGACTAAGTGGTTCTTCAAAACCACAAAGGTCAATCAGTGGAAATAGTGTGTGTGTGTGTGTGTGTATGTGTGTGTGTGTGACAGGTAATCTTTAGGGAGTCATGCTATGCATTCCTTTGCCCCTCTCAGTAGGATGAAGAGCTGGTTTTTGCTCTTTCAATTGAGGTCTTCTTGCTGAATCCTAGAGGACTATAGTTGGTAGGCTTCTAGTGAGAATTCTGAAGGTCAGAAAGTGAATACCTAGCAGCCTGTTGTTTTTTTTGTTTTTAAACTGGGGAAGATTTACCAAGTTATATTAGAAGTAGCCAGCCCCTTTGATTGGTCAAGAGAAAGGATACATAATACATGTGATGGGCCAGATATAGGAAAGAAAGCCAATATGGGGATTCCTTATACTTTTGCTCTAAACACTGCCTGGAATGTCAATTGAATTGTAAAAAAACAATATGGCGGAGATGAAAAGCCAGCAAGCAAGCATGCAAGCAAGCAAGCATCCCCTCCAGACAAAACAAACAAGTCCTCGTGGTAATGGAGAAGTGGCAGCGAGAAAAATAAAATATATAGTTCTTATCACAGAAAGTAAAGGAGTTGTCCTTTTCAGAGGTCAAGCAGTGAGAAATCCACATAAATGCCCACAAGAGTCAGCACCAACCCCTGTCAGTCCCAGAGAGTTCAAAGCCATGCACTGCAGTCCACCCAGTTAGGATCTATCTACTCCCTTTCCCCTTTTTCCCTCTTCCTGACCTCCAACCCCAATCCCTAACATCAGCCACTGAGAAGTAGAGAACTTAAGGAGGAAAGAAAAAAATAGAAAAAAAAGAAAAGGGAAGAAAAGAGAAGAGAAGAGAAGAGAAGAGAAGAGAAGAGAAGAGAAGAGAAGAGAAGAGAAGAGAAGAAAGCTGCTCCAGTTCCTTTTCTCAAAGGCAGTGCTTCTCAACCTTCCTAATACTGCAGCCTGTTAACACAGTTCCTCACGTTGTACTGACCCCAACCATAAAATTATTTTGTTGCTACTTCATAACAGTAATTTTGATACTGCTATGCATTGTAACATAAATACCTGATGCACAGGATATCTAATATACAATTCTTTAGGGGTTGAGACCCACAGGTTGAGAACCAATGCCCTAAAGCTTTCTCTTCTAAGCCTCAATTGAGATTATATTTTTGTGAGTTAAAGGTGCAAGTGAAGAACCAGCCTGCCACCATTTTAGGCCTAAAAGCCATTTATAGTGAAGACAAACTAGGTTCATTCCAGTTTATGATTAACCTGTTCACCAAGGATTGGGCTATGCCCCACCCGTAACCTTAACTATAAATGTTTCTGTACTTCTTGTTCTAGGAGTGCCAATCATGTCTTTGATTCAAAAATTGTTTATAAGTATCTTACAATTCTACCTTTGTTTCAAAAGCTTATATGACTATCTATTGTTTTGACTATGTAATTATGTCTTTATTTCAGGAGGTCGACAGGATTAATGTATATCCTTATGTTCTGCTCCTGTAACCCTATTTATTTTGCCTGCCAAATCTCCACTTGGAAACCCCTCATCCCTGAGCTATAAAAGCCTTGTTTTCCTCACACCCAATGCTGACCTCCTAAACCCTGTCTTAGGGGGAGGCACCCCCTATACTATATTTTCCATGAGCAAACTGAAATGTCATGAGATTTGCAGGAATTTGCACCAGAGTACAGGGGAACATTTTCACCCACTGAGATAATTCAAGAACACGTTTATGTTTTGACTGTGTCTCCCAAGTCACACTGGCCTAATACAATGAGAACAGAATATTTTTTTTCCACTGGAAGGTGGAGACCTTTCAGAATCTTGAAAGCATCCCACATTTATGAAACAAAAGCTTATAATTCCAGTACCAGTTCTATTCACCAACAACTACAGTAGAATCTGAAATAATAAAATGCAAAGCAGCCTTTATGGATGAAGTAAACCTTTGACCCCCAGTGTTGTTAAAACAAATGATCAAGCAAAAAAAAGAAAAACCAAACAAACCCCTCTCTCTACCAAAATTAAAATCTTGCATTTTACATGAAAAAGTCATAATAGAACCCATTAATCTTCACCATTAGTGTGTGCTGATAAAAAGAGAAAGATGGCAATGAAGAAGTTCAGTTAAATGACAAAAGCAAGGCAAGCACAGTAATGAAAAGAATATCACTGTAGCCTGCTTTTACATGGTGAATTTTATTTATTTAAAAATGTTATTTGTTTTTGCTTTGTTTGAGTGTGTGCACCTGTGTGTGGGCATGCATGTGCTTGTGTGATATGGCATGGTGATCAGAGGACAACTTTGGCCGCTTCCTCTTCTACCACCTGTTCCTGGGATTGGACCAAGCTCAGCAGGCTTCTGCAGCAAGCACTTTTACTTGATGGGCTGTTTGTTTGGCCCATACATACATTTTTATTTTATTTTATTTTATTTTATTTTATTTTATTTTATTTTTTGGTTCTTCGAGACAGGGTTTCTCTGTATAGTTCTGGCTGTCCTGGAACTCACTTTGTAGACCAGGCTGACCTCGAACTCAGAAATCCACCTGACTCTGCCTCCCAAGTGCTGGGATTAAAGGCGTGCGCCGCCACTGCACAGCATTTCTTATATTTTTTAAAAAGGAAAACATTTGTTTTTATTTTATCTGTACATGAATTTGTGTACACCACCCGTGTGTGCACACACGTGCACGTGTGCACACGTGCAGGAGCCTGAGGAGGTGAGAAGGCAGTGCTGGGTCCTCAGGAATTGGAGTTACAAATGATGAGCTGCTATGTGGGAGCTGAATCCAAGTTCTCTGCCAGAGCAGCGATGGCTCTTAATTGCTGAGCCATCTCTCCAGCATCTCATTCAGAGTTCTTACATTAGCTATTGCTCCAGATAGGCTGGGTCTAAATGGGGAATTTCAATTTTAAAGGGATTGTATTATTAAGAAACTCTTTTAACTCTTAGGCAGTCCCTGTGCTTTAGTTCAAGATGGCGGTTACAAGATAAGAGCATTGCATCTATTTTCTAGGCAGTAGGAGAGAAGAGAGAGAGAGAGAGAGAGAGAGAGAGAGAGAGAGCGAGAGAGAGAGCCCAGTTCTTCTCTTTGAAGGAAAGTTCACCCAATTGCTCATTTCAAGGGACAAGGGAGGCCAAAGTCCATAATCTTTCTCTTTTAATCTTGAATAAATCTGGAGTTCTGTTACTTAAATGGAGGAGGATACAGATATTGAAACAAGTGTTTAGGAGCCACTTGAAACAAAAGGAAGAGAAATGTTCAGCCACATGCAAGAAAACTCAGTAACCTGCTGTCTTATTTAAGCTCAGCTTCATTGAGAAGAGAAACAGCTTAGAAATTTCTACCTTAGCTTTGTGGATGCTTTTACTCATTCTATTGTTCACATAATAATAACTCAGGAGTGCCTAGAAAAAAGACATGGTCCATGTTTTTGCCAGTGTGCTCATCATCTAGGGGAGAAAAACAGTTATGAACAATGTAAAATATGAAAGGGGGTCATAGGGGGACAAAGCTGGATGTCTTAGTTCTTGTGGGACACAGAAGAAAAGTATCAGTTATATTAGGGGGAAAAGGATATGTGTTCAAAGTGAGGCACAAATCGGTGATAGAATTCAATTAAAAATGATTACGTAGTTTAATATATATCAAAAGGTATAAAGAATAGGGAATGTAGATCAGTTGGTCGTATGCGTGCGTCGTATGCACAAAGTCTTGGGTTCTGTTTTCAGTGCTGTATAAAGCAGGCATAGTGGTTTATACATGATGGTCTGTATTCTCAGCACTCAGGAGGTAGAGGCAGAGGGATCGGAAGTTCACCTTCATTCTTGGCTAAATAGGGAGTTTGGTGATATCCTGGGGTACTCATGATCTTAACGCAGAAATCAACAAAAATGTCATTGAGATTGAGCTATTAAGCTTCTATTCACATGTCATGAATTTGATAGCATAATACATTTCTACTATTATTATACCATATAGTCCTGGTTACAAAGAATCCTAAAACCTGTATTTTCATGTGGAAATGATTAACAAAAATGTATGTATAAATTACCATAAACTAATGGTTTTCTATAGAGATTTTTAATTGTCAACAAATCAGAGAAATATATCAGAGTAGAAAGAATCATCCTAAAATTGGAGAAGTATTAGATACAGTGTTAAGAATCTTTTAAGACAGGCTGGAGAGATGGCTCAGCAGTTAAGAGTACTGACTGCTCTTCCAGAGGTCCTGAGTTCAATTCCCAGAAACCACATGGTGGCTCACAGTCATTTGTAATGGGATCTGAAGCTCTCTTCTGGTGTGTTTGAAGACAGTGACAGTGTAGTCACATACATAAAAATAAATAAAATTTTAAAAAAAGAATCTTTTAGATACTCTAAAGCATTTGTTGTTTAATTATCACAACATTTATTTATTTACTTATTTATTTATTGATAGTAAATAGGCAATATATAGACAGTCACTTACTTTTATATTAGATATATTATCATAGAATTTAGAAATCTTTTTACAAATTTATATCTTATCTTAATTAATTAATTATTTATAATTTATTTTTAATGTGGCACTAGGTGAAAAGATTTAAGAAATGTCTTGTAGGAGGGTCAGAGAGGAGTGTGCAGGAGCCATATTTCCCTTGATGTAGAAGAGGAAAATGGTTATTTTCCTCTTTTTGCTGTGAAAACATAATTTTTGGTTACTTTTCCTTAAAACATAAACATTTAGGGACTATATATACACACATACATTTACATACATACATATATATGTGTATACATGTGTGCGTGTGCGTGTGTGTGTGTGTGTGTGTGTGTGTGTGTATGCAAATGTCAAAACCCTTGAATTTACCAGGTCTGTTGCAAATACTTGAAGGGATTTTGGATTTTACTGCTAAAGCCGTGCTTGGACGAACTGATGTAAGGAAACCACCAGGGAGGAAACTTCCCTGCTGAGATGGCTCACACCACATCACACCACAGCCACACAGACGCAGGCTACCTCTGTGATTATACAGCTTCTCCCTGTAATGAGACAGAGAGCTCCTCCTTACTCAGTGCTGGTGGGAGTGTAGAGTGATGCAGACATTATGGAAATCAGTATGGAGGTTTCTCAGAAAACTAAAATTACAACTACCATATGACCCAGCTATGTCACTCCTGGGCAGTTACCCAAAAGATGCTAAGTCATACCACAGACATAGTGCCCATCCATGCTGTGCTCTGTGCATGCTAGCCAGGGAAATAGAGCCAATGGAGATAGCCATTGATGAATGAGTAGATAAAATGTGTTACATGCACACACAGACACAGACACAGACACACACACACACAGACACACACACACAGACACAGACACACAGACACAGACACACACAGACACACACACACAGACACACACACAGACACACACACACACACACACACACACACAGACACACACACAGACACACACACACACAGACACACACACACACACACACACAAACACACACACACTGTGAAAGTATGACATTTGCAGCAAA
The DNA here is from genome assembly GCA_902729485.2 of Mus minutoides. NCBI lineage: Eukaryota > Metazoa > Chordata > Mammalia > Rodentia > Muridae > Mus > Mus minutoides. The sequence continues at coordinate 3,832,569 of LR749505.1, read as the reverse complement.
GTATACAAAACTGGAAATCACTAAGTAACCCAGACTCAAAAGATAACTACTGCTTGCATTTTTTCATATATAAATTCTAGTTTTAATTTTTAATATGTGTGTGTGTGTGTGTGTGTGTGTGTGTGTGTTCTGGTATAGGGCATGAATCTAGATAGGGGACTGTAGGGAGCAAGTGAAGTCTTGAGATTATGTGTATTGTTGACATGGCCACAGCCGTGTCAAGGATTCCAGTGCCTTGGCCCCAGTGGAGGTGACTAAAGCCTTCCCCAGAGGAGGGTCAGAGGGATGGCAATCCTTCCGTGGCCTGGGCTCCAAGTGTGCAAATCCTGATAGTATGTACGCAGAATGTCCCCTGTAGCTTTCTTCCTCTCATATTTACACCCTGAAAGCAGTTATCAGTTTTCATACAGACTGTTCCTAATGAGATTAGCTAAACCCGCCTTCTTGTTTAGCTGCATATAATAAATAAACCAGCTGTACATAATAAATAACCCATGTCTTTGTTTACCTGTCTGTAATAACTTACCTGGGAGATGGGGAGGGCTGTAGCTTCTCCATCAGAGAATCCAGATTATCTCATTCCAGCTTTTCTGTGTCTGTCTGTGTGTCTGTCCATTCCTCATTCCCTTACTGCCCCTGTTGGGTCACTCCCTGTAGCCATGGAAGAGGACTATGAGAGGGAAAAAGAAGACTTAAGGGAGTGGGGAAAAGAGTAATAGAATTGAAGTGACTTGAACCCATGTTAGGATATATTTTATAGAGGGACCAGCAGGAAGCTGATAGGGAAAGGGGCTGTGGGGGTGGGGTAGGGGAGAAGATCAACAAAGTAGGTATGCAAGAAGAAAACCAATTACTTAGTGTGTGAATTTAGAAAAAAATTTAAAAAAAGATTTATTTATTTTATTTATGAGTACATTGTAGTTGTCTTCAGACATACCAGAAGAGAGCATCAGATCCCATTATAGATAGCTGTGAGCCACCATATGGTTGCTTGAAATTGAACCCAGGACCTCTAGAAGAACAGTTAGTGCTCCAGTACAGGAAAAATACCTCAAAAGATATTTTTGACCAGCTTGACCTCTCCCTGTTCAATGAGTTGTATGGGTGTTGTCTTCTGCATTGGAGCCTTGCCATCAGCTTGTGGAGAGGAACCTATTGTCTTGGTAAGAGTCTGAGTTGTTTGGGGATTTTTCATGAGATCCCTTTGGCCAACAACTCAATTGGAAATAACGCAGTCACAGTACGGGAAGCTTCTTTTGGTGACAAGAGATGGCTAACTGGAACTCCACCACTCTCATTAATTACTTAAAGGTGTCATTAGGATCGCCTTCTTATAACTTAGGAAGTTTCCACTACACTGGGGTTCCCTGTTGGCCCTGAAATGCCCCCTCAATTCTGTCGCTCCCCACATTCTCTTCCTCAACCGCACCCCGTTACTCATACATTCTAGTCTCTTTGGTATGGAAAGGTACTCTGCAGGCTACTGAAAGAAATTTAAACACCAAGCCAGCCTCAAAACCTTTGATTGACGATGCCATCCTGCTTGCAAAAGTATGCCAGGGCAATGGTGGCACAAAGCTTATGGGAGTGACCAAACAATGTCTGATTTGATTTAAGGCTCACTCCACAAGATGAAATCTATACCCAGCGCTGCTTGGGTGACCAAGAACCTGAGATTAGATAGCTCAGAGACCTAGGGTAAAGGCAAATGATACTAGTCTTAAAAGAAAAAAAAGGTAGTGATAAAATGACTCCTGATGATATGCTGCTATACGCCGTGATCAGCCTTATTCAGCCATCACCAGAGAAGCTTCCATCTGTAGCTGATAGAAACAAATCCAGAGACCCACACTCAGACACTATGCACAGAAAGAGAACTTGCAACACCAAGCTCTACATTGAAGAGCTCTATCCAATTCCTCCTGTCAGAGCTCTGGGAGGCTGAAAGAGTGGAAGAGTCAGGGGGGAGAAGAACAAGGCCCAGTGAGTCAACTGAACAAAGCTCACAGGAACTCACACAGAGTGAAGCAACAGGCATGGGGCCCATGCAGGTATGCGCAGGTCTTCTGGGCACATATTAGAGCTTTTAGTTTCATATTTTTATGGGACTTTTGCGTGTGTGAACAAGTGGGTCTCTGGTTCTTGTACCTTCTCCTGGGGCTCTTTTCCTGCTGTTGGTTTACTTCGTCCAACTTCAGTGTGATGGCTTTCTTGTATCTAATTATATTCATTTCATTAAAAAAAGAGTTCTTTTCAATAGACTTTCTTTATACTGTTAAAAATTAATCTAATTCAGAAAAATATGTTAAACTAGGCTGGGCAAGAGAAGACCCTGTACTTTTCCAAAGATATAAATGCTGGGTCTTTTAAAAGTTGAAAAAATACTTTGCCAAACTTGAAAAAAAAGGGGGGAGGACTATTTCCACATTCCAGATAAGAGAAATCAGAAGCAGAGTATACCAGGAACTGAATTTAAATGTATGCTGACAGGAATAGGAGTTAAACACATGCTGTGAGATTGGGAGACTAAATGAAAACACATAAGAACATCATAGACAAAATTTTAAATTACTGTAAGCATAATAGTCACAACTAGAAAAAACAACATAAAGAAATATCTTATATAATGCCATTTATGGAAAATTTCATATTTTTGAGCAGGGTTTCATCCCAGGGTGACGTCAAACTCTTTGTGTAACTGAAGATGATTTCGAATTTCTTTCTTTTTTGTGATTAATGATTTTTTTTATTAGATACTTTCTTTATTTACATTTCAAATGCTATCCCCTTTCCTAGTTTCCCCTCCAAAAATCCCCTATCCCCTCCCACTTCCCCCTGCTTGCCAACCCACCCACTCCCATTCCCAGTCCTGGCCTTCCCCTATACTGGGGCATAGAACCTTCACAGGACTTAGGGCCTCTCCTCCCATTGATGACCGACGAAGTCATCCTCAGCTACATATACAGCTAGGGCCACATGTCCCACCATGTCTTTTCTTTGATTGGTGGTTTAGTTCCAAGCTCTGGGGGTACTGGTTAATTCATATTGATGTTCCTCCTTGGGTACATTCTCTAGCTCCTTCATTGCGGATTTTGTGCTCCATCCAATGGATGATTGTGAGCATCCACTTCTGTATTTGCCAGGCACTGGAAAAGGCGCTCAGGAGACAGCTATATCAGGCTCCTGTCAGCAGGCTCTTGTTGGCATCTGCCATAGTGTCTGGGTTTGGTGCTTGTTTATGGGATGGATCCCCAAGTGGGGCAGTCTCAGAAAATCAGACACAGTTCTACCGGAAGATCCAGCAATACCTCTCCTGGGCATATACCCAGAAGATGCTCAAACTTGAAATAAGGACACATGCTCCATTATGTTTATAGCAGCCTTATTTATAATAGTCAGAAAGAAGCTGGAAAGAACCCAGATGTCCCTCAACAGAGAAATGGATACAGAAAATGTGGTACATTTACATAATGGAGTACTACTCAGCTATTAAAAACAATGAGTTTATGAAATTCTTAGGCAAATGGATGTATCTGGAGGATATCATCCTGAGTGAGGTAACCCAATCACAAAAGAACTAACATGATATGCACTCACTGATAAGTGGATATTAGCCCAGAAGCTCAGAATCCTTCTTAGAAGGGGGAACAAAATACCCATGGAAGAAATTTCAGAGACAAAGTTCAGAGCAGAGTCTGAAGAAATGATCTTGAATATCTTGCATCATCTAGCATTGAACTCCAGATGCCAAATGTATAGGTGTGAAATACCAAGTTTACGTGCTGCTGGAGATCAAACCCTGGACTGTGTGCTAGGCAAATGCTCTAATAACTGTGCTAGATTTCCAGACCCAGAAAATATTAAATGCAAACTAATCTGTAGTAACAACTACTCAATGGTTGCCTGAGGATGTGGCAGATGAGGCTGAATGGACCCAAAGAACTGCTTTGGGATGGTAGCTATGCTTGCTGTCTTGATGGTGGTGATGTTATTAGAAAAGTATAAATGCCAAAATGTGTCCAGTTTTATATTTCAAAAATGTATAGCTAATTGTATGACAATTATACTTTATAAAACTTCTAAAAAGAAATGAAAAAATAGAAAAAGCAAAATCATATCCAAGCAAACCTAACATCTTTTCCTTCCTACTTATCTTTATATAACCTATTTTTTTAAAGGAACTTGCTTATCTATCCTGTGAATTGTAGGTTTTATTGATGTCAATAAAAGATCCCTTAGCTTTTAGGGCTAGACAAGGAAATGCTTGTGAGTGAAATTTGTGTGTGGGATGGGGGTGGGGAGATTAGGCATATTCTGGTTGTCAAGTTAATGGGCAGGATAGGACTTATACTGTTTTCTCTACTTTTATATACTGAAACATTTTTATGATACAAAAGCTGTCCAGGGTAATATCTCAGAGGTTGGTCATCTCTCATGAGCTAAGTAGACATAACTCCCCCATGCCCCCTTCTTCCCAGGGGGATTTTGCTATTCACTACAGAGGGTCATTGTCACAGTCAAAGAAAAGCAGTCTGATAGTAAGATGAATTTCAGACATTTCTATCAGGTATTGGTAGCTATCATATTTATTTCTTATTAGGTTATAAAAATAGTAAGTCAGTCTTCAAGAAACGTTTTCACTCTGCCTGCCTCTCTCATGATTGAGAACATGTTCTGATTTCCATAAACATATTACTTGTTGACCATGTTGTGGTTGTCATTATTGATAGTGGTGGTTATGTCTTCCTTCTCATCTTCCTTCATTCCCTCCTTTCCTCCCTCCTTCCCTCCCTTCCTCCCTCTCCCTCCTCTTCCCTCTCCCTCCTCCCCCTCCCCCTCCCTCCCTCCCTCCCTCCCTCCCTCCCTCCCTCCCTCCCTTTTTTGAGACAGATTCTGACATTGTAGCCCAAGGTTTTTCTGGAACTCACTTTGTATCCCAGGCTACTCATGAACTTGTGATCTTCTTGCCACCATACCTGGCTGGTTGAGTGTGTTCTTATTCTGTCTTAAAAGATGACTTTAGTTTAGGCTTAGAATGATTTGTCTAGATGTCTTTGAATTTCAGCTTTAAATAAAAAGGAAGGAGCAAACTCTTTCTGCCTACATTGTATGTTTTGCTACCTCTCGTTTCTCCTTCTTTAGGTAGCCGGTTCTGTTTTTCTTTCTCTTCCTTCCTTCCTTCCTTCCTTCCTTCCTTCCTTCCTTCCTTCCTTCCTTCCTTCCTCCCTTTGTGTGTGTGTGTGTGTGTGTGTGTGTGTGTGTGTGTGTGTGTGTGTGGTGGGGGGAAGTTTTCTCTTGTATCTCTGCCTGTCCTGGAACTCAGTAGACCAGACTGGCCTTGAACTCAGAGATTCACCTGCCACTGCCTCCAAGTGCTTAAAGCTATGCACCACTACAACCTGGGTCACCAGGGTTATTTTTCTAATCTTTCCAGTGTCAGAAAAAAAACAACAACAAAAGAACTCTGAACCGATACAATAGTGTCTAGGGAGTGGCTGTGAGGGTAAGAACATTTGCTATGCAAACATGGAGACCTAAGTTCAGATACCCAAAACCCACGTAAAAAAATCCAGGTGTGGCCATGCATGCCTACAACCCCAGTGCTGGTTAGAAATGGACACAGGAAGTCTGCTAGAGCCTGCTGGCTGACAGTCTAGCCAAACCGGGGAGCTGTGGTTCAGTGAGAGTCTCTGTCTTAAGAGACTAGCATAGAGAATGGTAGAAGATACTCAGCATCCTCTTTTGGTTTAGTTAGTGTATACTTAAGTACAACACACACACACACACACACACACTCACAGGACAAAACAAAAATATAAAAAAACCCTCACATGTTAAATGTATATATTCATGGTTACCCATTAGAGTCATGCGATGCTTTTATCAGGGCAAGCTGATTTAAATAAAGCACAGAATTTAAACTAATTTTTTAAGCGCAGTGATGAGTTCTCAGACATTACATAAATAACCCAGTCTGGGAAGGGTTCTGGGTAGTAGACAAATCCCTATGAGGACCTTCTAAATTCTTATCAAATACAGTATCTATTCATTTCACAATAACTGTGGAAGAGTCATATAATACATGATTCTTCCTTCCACATTATGTATTGAAAAATTCAGACTTGACTGCAAATAATAAAAATCTCAATTCATTTTGAAAATCATAGTAACTAAGAAAACAACATCTTGACTCAGGGAAATGACTAAATCTAGAGGATGACTTCTGGCTTATTTTGAACTCTTTCATAATGTGTCAGCTTCGCCTTCCGGTCAGCTTCCCTCACCATAGAGGTGGTGGCTTCGGTAACTAAACCCACCCATCACAGCAGCTATCGTGAAAAAGACTCCTTTTCATTCTCCTCCACACACAAGATGTGCCTGGCTGGTTAATACTGTCAGTTTGACAGGATATAGGATTATCTGGGAGACAAGCCTCTGGGTGTGCCTGTGAGGGGTGATCTAGATTAGGTTAACTGAAGTGAGAAGGCCGGCTTTAATGTGAAGTCACACCCTTCTTTGGCCTGACCTCCTGGTAAAACAGGAGAAAGTGAGCTAAGTCCTAGCCTTCATTGTCCCCTTTGTCAAATAACTTCACTTTGTTTAGAAGATACCAGAAGGCAAACGCTATGGCCTTTTCATGTGCTGATTTTCTCATAGAGCCTGGCTCAGTATCTACTTCTTGTATATTTACAACGAGACTCTGCAAACGTGGAAATCAACAGATGATTTGTGTTAATTAAATCCTAACTTTATTAGGTATCAAACTTAAAGCATTGAGTCAGGTTTGGGTTAGGAGGTCTACTCAGGGTACAGAGCTTAACAAAAATACCTTCTGGGAAGGACCTAACATGGAGGGGAAACCCGAATGAGTTGGAACACTTTTGCTATGACCCAGCATCTGTAGGCATTAACATTAAGAAAAACGAGAAAAGAAACTTGGGTTTGAAGGTCCTTTGACAAATGTTACAGGGTAGCTTTTGGATCTGGGTGGACAATAATGACAGAGCAATTGAAGTGTTATAAGAAAAGAGAATTTTCAACTGAAGAAGCCACTCTAAAGGTCCAATCTCTGGATGCATTCAATTCATACAGTAATATTTACTGAATGAATACTTCCTATAAGGCAGGTAGGATTCAGCATGAAAGGCACAGAAATGAGTGAAATAGGTCCCTCTAGAATCTCTAAAATATTTCACAGGTTAAGGGTACACATATTTGTGCCATAAACCTGAGAAAAAAGTTCTTATGCGATTCAGGGAATGTTCAGGTCATTTCTGGCTGCTTGATCTAGAAAGGAAGAAATTCACAGTTCAAAAATTAGTACAATATCTGTGTTAGAAAATAGATACTTTAGTTTATCTGTCCTCCAAAATCTACTCTCTGAAAGGCTCAAAGGTGAGACCTGGGCTGCCTTTACCGTTGGGTCAGCGCTTTTCTATGCAGTCTGAGTCTGGAAGAATTAATGAAGGGAGATGCCTCCAAGCACAGAGACACACCTTCAAAGGACAAAGAGTCCCGGTGGAAAAGAAAAGTTAGTCCTCCGAGGTGACTTACCGGCCTCACAGAATGGAAATATGTAAAACAGGTTTGTTAAGAAAGAATCTCCCCCAAAGGGACTTAGAACTCAGTCAATGCTGGGGATGATTGCCAGGCACCAGCACGCGTGCGGTAGGGCCTCGCGCGCCTCCGCTCCCCTAGCTCGCCCTCCGCCCTCTGCTCAGGTTTGTACTCCGCGCTTTCGGGGAGGTGGGGGCCAAACCGGGTCGGGCGAGCCTGTGGACGCGCGCGCGCGCCGCCGCCTTGGGCCGAGACGGCGCCTCCGCCGTCGGGAGCGCGCACGCCGCGCCGAGGGGCCGGGCGCGCGCGCTCCCGCCGGCCGCCTCCTCCTCAGTCCGCCCCCTCCCTCGCCTCTTCCTGCCGTGCGGTCCTCTCCCCTCCCCAGTCCGCTCCCTCCGCCCCGTTCCCTCCGCCCTCCCTGGGCTTCGGCGGCGGCGGAGTGAACGGGACAGGCCCGGCCGCAGAGCTCTGGGCGGCGGGTGGGACTCGGGCGTCTGACAGAGTTGTTGTTCCGGCACGGCCGCGGAGACGTGAGGTGAGGTGAAGGCGGCCTTCGAGGGGGGCCCGAGGGCGTCCTGACGACGGGGAGCCGCGCTCCGGGGGTTTTTGAGGTGGACCGGGCTGGTTCAGAGAGGGTCGGGGTGCGAGGCCCGGCCCGGGACCGGGGATGCTGGAGCAGCGGGGCGGAAGGCATCCGGCGGGCTCAGCGCCGTCGGCCGCCTCCCGGACACCCGGCTTCTCCGTGTGGCTGGCTGGTCGCGGTGGGGAGGCCGGGCGGGAGGCGGGGTTGGCGCCCCTCACCTGGGGCCGGGTGGTGGCTTGGGCGGCCGCCGCTGTGCCCTCCTGACATTGCCGCCTCCCCCGCCGGCGGCGGCCGGGATGTGGCTGCTGCGGGGCTCGCAGTCCCAGCAACCCCGAGTCCGGGGGGGCGTGTGGACAGGGTTATTTTCTTACCCACTTGAAAGCGTCGGTTGGATCCTTTGGATCCCGTGTCCTCCCCTCGCTCTTCCCTTTCCTCCGCCCCGCGCACTTTGCTCCGTTCCTGCTGGCGATGCTTGTGGTTTTGCTGTCTGGGATAGGCTGTTTTTTGGGCAGATCTCTACCTGCAAGGAATGCCCCGCTTCAAAGTTGACCGCGTGGGCCCCGACAGGCACCCATCCACACCCACGCGCATGTTGTCCTCCGTGTCCTGATAACTGAGTCAAAGTTTCTGAGACCGAGCTGGTACTTTGCTCGGATCGCCAACGGTGCAGGGCTGGGCAGTGCGTCAGCATGTGGAAAGGGGCCACTGGCCATTGGGGAGGTGGCAAGGAGGGCTGAACTGAAAGAGTTCATTTGTGGTCTCAAGACAGTTTCGTTCAGGTGCTTATGTATTCTCTTTGGACTTCTCAGAGTTAGTTATATCAGAAAAAAGACTCGAATCTAGGCGATCGTTTTTCAGAATCGATGGTATGCAAATAAAATGAACCGCTAACCTTTAATGGTAAGGGCTTGCTTGACGTGCTTAGGGCTGTTTGGAAACAAATGTCAAAGCATGCATTTTTTTGCCAATGAAAAGTTTAGATGATTTTAATGTATCTAAATTTTCTTGTGTGTGAGAAGGGGTAGATAGTTGACTGTCACAATTTTGAGTACACAATTTCCTGAAAACCTTAAGACTTTCCTTGTAGTAGTGTTTACATTGGCAGTCGCTGCACTTCTGTAGAATGTCCTGTAATCGTGAGCAGGAGGTACAGACATGAAGTTTGTAGTCAAATTGGAAGTGGATTCTATTCGTGGAAGATACTAGTTTACAAGCTGCCTGGAAAGGGAAATTGGCCTGTGATTCATTATCTCAGTTGCGTTCTCTATATGAAACTGACATTGAGGTTGAAAGGGGAAAGGCTAGATGAATTTAATATAGTATATTTTACTACAAAATATACTTCTTGGGAAGCTAGCTAAGACTTTGAGTTAGATTGACGACCATATTAGTTCAAGATGTACTCTAATATACTAAACCATCTGGGGAGAAATAGATGTGATTATTCAGGCTTATCTGTGAGCATGTTGGAAAGCTTAATTTGTGCTCTGGGATGCTGCAAATAAGGTAGGAAGCTCCAATATTATTGAGGAAAATAGTAAATATACAATCAAGTGCAAGAGGTACGGCTGTAGACCTATGGCATTTTTCTTTCTTTCCTTCTTTTTAAAACATTGGATGGGAAGTTCTGTATATTTTGTTTGTGTTGTTCTGAGAATTTTTGCTTGTTTGATCATTCCCTCATGATTTATACCATTAGGGTGTTTTTAAAAAATATTTGAAAGGTTGGGTTGTATTATTTTTTGTTGGGGCATTTATTTATTTATTTATTTATTTGTTTTTCGAGACAGGGTTTCTCTGTGTAGCCCTGGCTGACCTGGAACTCACTTTGTAGACCAGGCTAGCCTTGAACTCAGAAATCCGCCTGCCTCTGCCTCTCAAGTGCTGGGATTAAAGGCACGCGCCACCACTGCCCGGCTTTATTTTAAAATATTTATTTAATTTTATGTTTTTTAATCTCCATGCATGTCTGTGCACCTCCTCTGTGCCTGGTGCCAGAGGAGGCCAGAAGAGGGCATCAGATCCCCTGGAACTGGAGTTATAGACAGTTGTTAGCAGCCATGTATGTCCTAGAATTGAAACCAGGTCCTCTGAAGGAACATCTAGTGCTCTTAAACCACTGAGCTGTTTTTGTCTTATTTACTTATTTTTTGAGACAGAGTCTTATATGGTAGCTCTGACTGACCTGAACTTACTATATAGCCCACACTGACCTTAAACTTATGCCTCAGCCTTCTACGTATTAAGATTATAGACATGAACCAAGCCCAACTATATTTGTCTTTGACTTACAAAGTATTATTAAGCAAGTGAAACAAGAGTTTTTCATTTCTGTCAGCTCATTAGTTCTTAATTTGTGACTTCTGAAAAACTTTGCTTTGCCTGAAACTTGACATGGTTTGATTGCTGTATATTTATTTGAACTCTCAGATACTGCAGTGAGGCTGAAAGTCTTAGGTCTGGGGGAGTAGTGAAAAGTGGAAATTCTGTATTTCCAAGTACAAATATTATGTGGAAGAGATGAACAGATTTGCATACTGACTCTGAAGGAAGGAACAGTTAGGTGTATAAAATTCTTGCACTGGAGGTTATAGAACTGGGACTCTGTTTCAGCCTACCATTTTCTTTTTAAAAATTCTTGATTATTTATTATTATTTATTTATTGTTTATGTGCCTTGCCTACATGCATGTGTACCGTGTGTGTATGTGTGTGTGTGTGTGTACTTGGTGCCCCTGGAGGTCAGAAGAGGGCATCACATTCTCTGTATCTAAAGTTAAAGATGGTTGTGAACTGCCATGTGAGTGCCTGGACCTTTGTAAGAGCAACATGTGCTCTTAACTGTTGAGCCAACTCTCTGGCCCTCAGCCACCATTCTTTTTTGTCTTTTTTGAGACAGGGTTTCTCTGTGTAGTCCTAGCTGTCCTGGAACTCACTTTGTAGACCAGGCTGGCTTCGAACTCAGAAATCTGCCTGCCTCTGCTCCCAAGGGCTGGGAATAAAGGCGTGCGCCACCACCCCCTGGCAGCCACCATTCTTTAAGTTGTTTGGAGATGAGGGCTTTAGGAGATTGAAGTCAATCAATACTGTAGCCTTTGGGAGGCTCAGCACAGAGCTCTTCTCCTGCCCCTATGTCTTAGAGGTTTCAATCAGTGTTTGCATGTTTATAACAGCTTTTAAACATTATTTTAAACATTTAATTTAACATTTAAACATTTTAATGTTATTTATTATAAAATGTATTGCCAAAAAACAAAACAAAACAAAAGAGCAACAAGAAAAACATCAGACTCTGAAATTAACCAGACCCAAGGTATAACTCTTGTCTCATATAAATGATTCAGTTCCAGAGTTTGAGATACAAAGACTGAACATAGGACTTGTAAAAATTTTTTCCTAGTCTTTTTTTGGACAAGGTCTTGCTGTATAACCTATCTTGGGTTCCAGTGCCTATCTAATTTACTCTGAACTCATGATCCTCTTTGCTTCTTGAGAGCTGGGATTTCACCACTATGCCTGGCCAACCCAGGGATTTCTTTAGTTTTAAGCTATTTGTCATGACAAATGGAAACAGAAAATACAGAGTTGAACCCAAGTAATGAAGACATACTCATTAATTTTTTAAAAGACTTAATTAAAATTTTCTTTAAAAAGCTTTGCTTATTTTGTGTATGTTTACATGTTTGTCTGAATACCACATGTGTTCCTGGTACCCTTGGAGTTCAAAAGAGGGTATTGGATTCCTTAGAATTGGATTATGGGTGATTGTAAGCCATGGATGCTGGAAATAAATTGTTCTTAATTCCTGAGCCACCTCTCCAGCCTGATGTACTCATTTTTTGACTTGACTGCTTTTAAGAGTAGACAGTTTTGTCTTTATAGTTAATATTTAAATTGGGTATATGTATGTGGACATTAATGCTATGTGGACATTAGTTACTAAGAATTAATGAATTTAAGCAGGCATATCTCAACATTCTAATTTTATATTTCATTACTTTCTATATTGCTTATTCAGCCAACACGATGCCACAATTGTTTGGATATAGAAATTTCATGCTTATGCTCATTCATTTTTGGTTATTTTCTTCTTCTTTTTCTTTTTTTAAAAATATATAGGTTTTGGGGATTTTCCTAGGAAACATGTAGAGTAGTTTTAGTTGATTTAGAGTTAGATTTGGGATAAGATTTTTAGTGTGCTTGAAATTTTGAGCCTTCTTATTTTCTAAATAGTCTTAAAAATAGAAAACACACTTTTTATAAATACCCATGAAAAATCTAGCTACAGGCAGTGTTGTTGTGATAGACATAGTACAGCCAAAAATACATTTAGGAAACTTCTTTGCTCCTTATCCAGTTTAGCATGCTTAAGTAGAAAGTCAGAAAAGTATTTCAACAAAACCAGTTTTTCTCAGAGTATGAAGTCTAAACAGTAGTTTGTGAACTATGCTGTCCCTTGCCTATTTTAAGCTCAGCAAGTACTACAAGTCTTTAAGAGCAAATTAAGTTAAAAACAAAACTAATTATAATGGAGAATTCTTAGTAATAGAAGTTCCATTGGAAGATGCAAGCTTGTGTTAAGAATTTGGGGAAAATTAGGAATAGAAAATTTGCTTTTTTTATTGCACTGTTTCTAAACCACATACCTCCTTCTCATAATTTGTCTTACAGTGATATCATTAGGTGTCTTAGCTGTCTTGTTACTTTCTGTTTTGAAAAGAGATATGAATTGTTATGAGACTATAGCCAAGAATAAGATTTGCATACATAGATACTGAAGATCATTGTACTGAACATTTAGTAAACTGTTTTGACTGTACTCCACTGGATAAAATACTGAATATCTTCTGCATGTCCCCCCACCTTGAAATAACAGTTTTGTGAAATACTCCTTATCTTTTCAGGACTGTGCTGATTGGCTGCTGACTTGGAACAGAAATTACACATATCTCGTTCTACCTAGCTCCGTTCACTGATATTGTTATAGTGTTGTTTGAGTGGTCATAGCAGGATTATTTATACCAGGGACAACCAGAAAATAGTATAATTTGAGCTTTCTGCTGTAGCCAGTTGTTAAATGTAAAGCATATTACTGGCTATAAACACTTTGTAATATTCTTTTCATGTCATTTATGAGATGTTTCCAATTAATTTTATACTCAGGTAAAGATTGCCAGTCTCTTTTAAAGCAAGCAATGCCCCCACGAACATCCAAAACAAATGAACAGACACAAACAAATGGACATACAAACTAGTTGAGCACACTTTTCTAACCTGTGAATGAATATAAAAAAATCTAAAGTACAAAATCATATGGGTAGTTGTTGGCAAAGTCAGGGTTCTATATGGGGTCTCACTATTTCTGTCTTTGTCTGACTCGTAGAGACAAACTTCACATAGCCTCATTTACCTCTCAAGTGCTAAGATCACAGACATGCATCAATACCCTACCTGGTCAGTCAGTGGGCTTCTGTCCTTTCCTAACCCAAGCCATTCATTTAATTCAGTTCCAGCATTCTGTTAGGCAGTTTGAGTAGAGATGAATGAGGCATGGTCCTTGACCTTGAAGCCTTCATGCTTATGTGGAAGATTAAATATGGGAACACAGATAACACATGGCAGAAAGAATTTAGTGGTAAGAGATTAGAGAGGTGGGAAAGATTACTGTAGTTGTAAGGATAGGGGAAACAGGATGTCTTAACTATGCTTAGAAGAACAGGTAGCATTTTGAACTTGTGGAAATAAGATGACTAGTTTGGAGAGAAAGGCCTTACTGGGCCATGATCTATGGTGATCAGAAGCTTTGAGGTGTGTGCAGGCAAGGGTAATGAAAGAGCTAGGTTAGTCAGTCACCCTCAGATGGTTAAGAGCCCAGGGGTTTTCTTTCTACTTTTCAGTTTATCTTTTATATTTATATCTTGAGTCATCTAGTACGCCTTAGCATAAAACGAGCTTTATATGCTGTGCTCCTGATTAAAACATGACCCCGAGTGAGGGTAAGTATATTTACAGTAAAAGTTGAAGAGAGAATTGTAAATTAGAGAAAAAACCACCTTGAGTATATAGATTCTCAGTGTGATAGAAAGAGAAAATCCTTTGTTTTTAAGAAGATATTAGTGTTTTTCTTTCATTTTGCTTAATTCAGTAGATAACATCAAATTGGCTATACCAGAGCAGGAAATAATTATATTTACAAAGATCTTCTAGAATGTGGTTTCTAAATAACTGGGTTTTACTTTTTTGAGGCTGTTACGGTTCAGGCAGAAAGGTAGTTCTTGGGCTACTAGCTTCAGAACTTAGAGCAGCAAGGTAGAAATTTCATACTAAATCCAGATTTGAGGGATTGGTGGGGAGTGAGTAAGGGTGTGTGTGTGTGTGTGTGTGTGTGTGTATACATGTGCATGTATATATGTGTATTTTCATGTGTTCATATGCATGGGTTTATGTGTGTAGCAGTCAAAGGTTGATGTCAGGTATCTTCTCTGACGGCTTTGCTTTCCACCGTATATATTGAGGCAGGGTCTCCTGAACCCAGAGCTTGTTGACTGTTCTAGTCTAGCTGTCCAGCTTGTTCCAAGGCTTCCTTGCCTCTACATCTGACCTCTGGGGTTACAGACGGGCTTGACGATTACTTGGGTACTGGGGGCCTCATGTTTTTATAGCACATATATTACCCACTGAGTCATCTCTTCAAACCTTAGGGCTTGACTCTTAACCCCAAAAGTTTTCTTGGATTTCAGTATTATTGGACAGCTAGTATGATTGGCCATGTTCTGAAGTATGTTTGGAACATACCTTGTTCTTCAGGGACACTGGTGGCCAGAAATGAAGATAAATGACAGCAAGTTCTGTTTATCAGACTGAAACACTGGTGGCAGTTCTTGAGCTTTTCTGTCTGCTCGTTTCACACTTATGCTTCTAACTAAAATCCTGCACAGTTTGAAGGAGGGTTCCTTTTCTTTGACCCTCCAGTCTGTAAAGGTAAAAGTCCTCTTTTATGTTGCCTAGGTAACAGCACACACACAGACTTTGATAGCTCAGCACTGAAGTGTGTGGAAAATTTTAGAAATCTTGGTAATGAAGTTGCTATAGTAAATAACTACTTGGTTGGTAAAACACAAGAGTTTTCGGGATGAGCTGTGGTTCCAAAATAAATATGAATTGTGTCATTGCTAAACTGTTTTTCTCATTTACTTAAGCTTCTGATGTGTTAACTACTTTGTCATGTCATTTTAGACCATTGCAGCAGTCTCATGAACCTTGTTCTACAAGGTAGACGGCACACCCGAGAAAGTGCAGTGAGAATCTAGACGCAGCATGCCAGCATCCTTCATATAAATTGAATAGCTACTTAAGTGATAACAGTTTTTTTTCGCTTCATGAAACATTATAGATTTTACTAATTGAGATTCTTAAAATTCCTTAAAAATTTCACCATACTCTTTTTAAATATAAAATGTGATGTTGATCTTAAACAGTGCAATCAGTTCTAAGGGTGTACACGTGATATTAGTTGTTGGAATTTGTGGTGAAAATATGGGCTTCTTGGTAGACGACTAAAAATAATTGGTTTGGCTACTTAATAAAACATGAAGGGAGTTTTGAATGCCAAACTCCTGGGGAAGAAACACATTACAAGGAAAGTGTAGAATTCATTCATATATCAGTGAAACATTTCTCAACGTCATCTCTCAGGTACACATGTATGTGTCATTATGCCCATACTTAAGACTTACTTTTACATGTTATACAAACAGCAAACACAATTTTTTATAAAAGCATTCAGATATGTGGTTTTTAATTTTAAGGTTTAAAAGACATAAAACCCCAACTTTTGATAAGCCATGTTGTAGAGTGTTTATTGTATACTTTAAAATGTCTTTGCCATTTTAAGGCCCTCTATTAATTACTTTTAAAATATGTAAATTGTTCAGAGAATGGTTACTAGATGCACTTAAGCACACATGTATGCATATGCATGTATGTATAATATATTGACAGACAGAGCCTTACTTTATAGGCCATATTGGCCTCAGACACTTTAGCCTTCTGCCTCAGCCTCTTGTGTGTGGGGATTACAGGTGCATCCATGACTCTTGGCTCTGTGTTATGTTAATTTGTTTATTTCTCTGTAATTAAGTATTTTATTTTTCTTGGTATGCTGTGATTATATTATATTCATAAATTAATGAAAAATCAAGTATTGGCTAGAATCTATTCATGTATTGGCAGACAGTATGAATGCTGAAGTTTGTATAGAGTTATTTAGTAATTTAGCAGCTGTTTGGAACAGACTTCATCAATCTTTTCTCATAGAAAGATACAGTCTCTCATTTTAAATCACTGTAATATTTGTCTCACTTGTACTAGTCATGCTTAGGATACTATTTTGCTTTGCTTTTGATCTGTTGGAAAGAAACATTATTAAGTGACTGTGAAGAGTAATTTAGACAATGTCTTTTTTTCCTCAACCTTTTACACTTTAATACCTAAACACTACACTTGACCTTAGTCAAAAGGATGAGGAGCAATCCACTTCAATATGGAGAATCAGGCTAACATTAGCTTCCTAGCAAGATTGAGGGAAAGATAGAATTGGATAGTATTATTTAAATCTTAGTTCACTTATTGGCTATAATGGTTAGTTTTTATTGTCAGCTAGACACAAGCTAGTCACCTGGGCCATGAAATTGGCTTGTGGCCATTTTCTTGATTAATGATTGATATGGGAGGGCCTAGCCCACTGTAGGCAGTGCAACTTCTGTGTTTGTGGTCCTGGGTTGAGCCTTGAGCCTAAGTGAGAGAACAAGTCAGTAAACAACTTTCCTCCATGTCTTCTGCTTTAGGATTTTTCTTTGATTTCCTGCCTGGGCTTCCCTCCATGATGGGCTGTAATATGTAGGATAAAATAGAATTTTTTCTTTCCACATTGCTTTTTTTTTTTAAGCTTCCATTCTTCTGACATGCTTTGTATCTCCATTGTGTTTTCCTCTACTTCCACTCCTCCCAGTCCCTCCCTGCACCTCCTTTCTTCTCCGTTCAACTCTTCCGTTTCTCTTAAACCACTACCACCACCACCACCACCATCACCACCACCACCACCACCACCACCACCACCACCACCACCATGACCAGGCCTCTTAGGGATAGCTACTGAACATGGCTTAACAAGATGCAAACTTTATATGTCCCAGTACAGGGGAATGCCAGGGCCAAGATGTGGGAGTGGGTGGGTAGGGGAGCAGGGCGTGGGATGGGGGAGGGTTTAGGGGACTTTCGGGATAAATTTTGAAATGTAAATGAAGAAAATATCTAATAAAAATTGGAAAAAAATACAAATAAAAAATACATTTAAAAAAAAGATACAGTTAGTTTGGGCACACTTATATCATGCCTGGATATGCCATCCCAGTAGGAGGAAAAGGGTCCTAAGTGTAGGTAAAAGGCTGAGACACAGCTCACTCCATTGTTGGGAGTCCCACAAGAACACCAAGCTACACAACCATAAGATATTTGCAGAGGACCTAGCTCAGATCCTCACAGGGTCTGTGTTTGTCACTTCAGTTTCTGTAAGCCTATGCGCCCTGCTGAGTTGATTCTGTGGGCCACGATCTTGTGGTGTCCTTGAGCCCTCTGGCTTCTACAGTCCTTTGTCTGACTTCTGTGGGGCTCCTTTGGCTCTGCCCTCCTACATTGCCTTAGATCACAGAACATTTGCTCATAACTAGTGATTTTAAAGAAACCTTGCATGAGTTATATGGCTTAGTTTTCTTTTTCTTTTTTTATTAGATATTTTCTTTATTTACATTTCAAAGGCTATCCCAAAAGTTCCCTATACCCTCCCCTGGCCCTGCTCCCCTACCCACCTACTCCCACTTCTTGGCCCTGGTGTTCTCCTGTACTGGGACAGCTTAGTTTTCATTGACTCTAGGCATCTTAGTTTTCCTTTAAAGTTCTGAAATGTCCATTTCTTGTCAACATTGTCATTCGTTTTGATATATGAAACATATTTTTCCTGGTGCATTTGGTATTTTGAACAATAAATTTACCATCGTTACTATATGAAAATAAAAGGATAATTTAACTATAGCTTATAGAAATGAGATTGTTAATATGTTAATTGCTCTTTTTTAGTATGAATTTCATACCTTTTTGTACTTTTTCCATTGAGGTTTTTTTTTAAACTTTAGCAGTTTTTCAGCTTTTTGGTATTTTTTTTTCTTTGAAAAAGGTAAAAATAGCACCCTTTACTGATAGGTGTTTGAAAACATAGCAGATGTTTTCAAACCTAGCACTAGAGAGGCAGAAGCAGGAGAATTGGACAAGGTAATCTGTAGAGTGAGTTCTAGGCTAGCTAGGGCCACATTGAAAGACCATGTCCTAAAAGAACAAAGTAGAGCAAAGGACAGTGTTTCTTTTTTGTTCTTCTGTATATAAAAATAACAAGCCAGCATTGTTTATATTAGGGCAGTTGTTATATAAGTTACTATATACATTATATAACTAATCTTTTTTCCTAGATTTATTTATTTTATGAGTATGAATGTTTTACTTGCATGTACGTATGCACACCATGTGTGTGCCTGGTGCTAACAGAGGTCAGAAGAGAGTGTCAGATCCCCCAGATTTGGAATTACAAATTGTTGTGAGCATCCATGTGGGTGCTGGGAACCAAAGCCAGGTTTTCTGCAAGAGCAATAAGTGCTCCTAATCTCTGAGCCATCTTATAAGTAAGTGTATGGACCAGGCAGTGCCTTTAATCTCAGTACTCGGGAGGCAGAGGCAGGCGGATTTCTGAGTTTGAGGCCAGCATGGTCTACAGAGTGAGTTCCAAGACAGCCAGGGCTATACAGAGAAGCCCTGTCTCGAAAAAAACAAAAACAAAAAAAGTAAAGTAAAGTAAGTGTATGAAGTAGGAGCTGTTATGTATTGCTAGTTTGCAGAGGAGAAAGTGATCTTATTAGAAATCTAGCAACTTACCTAATATCATTATAGAGCTTTCTTACTCCGAAACTTGTCCTATAGTGATTCTCAACAACTCTGTTTTTGTGTTCATGAGAATCAAAAAAGCCAAGATTTACAAAAGAACAGACATGGTATATTCATTTTATTAGGTTATATCTGAAATCTTTCATTGTGTTGTTAAGTTGTAATTAGTAATCAGTACTACCAGAGGATAACAGATGAAAAATTGAATGACTATTATTTGAGAAGTAGAAGACTTATTTTCTGTTTGTGTAGAGGATGTGTGATTAAAATATGGAGGAAGAAAGAAATATAAAAGTATATATGGCAAACATGGATTAGATGATTTGTAGTATTTTGAATTCCTTCTTTTCTGCAATGAAGAGGATATTAGGTGACCTATAAGATATTTTCATCATCAATCTCTTTGTGAGTGTCTAATTACATTTTTTATTGTTAGACATTCTCCATGACTTTTTTTTAAAGATTTATTTAAAAATCTTATATTTATATAAGTACACTGTAGCTATTTTCAGACACTCCAGAAAAGGGAATCTGGTCCCATTACAGATGGTTGTGAGCCACCATGTGGTTGCTGGGAATTGAACTCAGGACCTCTGGAAGACCAGTCAGTGCTCTTAACCACTGAGCCATCTCTCCAGCTAGACTCTTTGTTTTTTTAAAAACAATCCCCAGCAATCCCAGCAATCTCTTCCTACAGATAAGTAAGGTCAGAATAGATGAAGAGCTGAAGATGACATCAGTCACATTAGTCTTAAGTCTTGATTTTGTGTGGATTAACAGGCAGCAGCTACTGGGATGACAAGTGATAGATTGAAAGTGATTGTAAAATTTGTTAATGTTTTCCTATTTCTAAGCAGTCCTCAAAGAAAATCACATATGAGCATGACTCCTGGCCCAATAACTGTACCATTTAAATGGATTTGTGTTTTCATCAACAAGGAAATGGTAGTTTCTGAGATTAGTAGAGACGTACTTGATTTGTTCTGCAATCTCTGGCATAAAGGAGTTTGTTTTTTCTACCAGTTTGTCTTTGGTTGGCTTCATGTAATCTTTGATAAATATCTCACAGGGTTCTTTTGTGAAACTGGTTCTTGATAATATCAATACCAGTGATTATTGTACTTTGGGCCCCAGGACCTTCAGTGGAGGCGTTTCTACCAATGAGAGTCATCAGTGGTGCCTTCTTCCTACAGGTGCCTTCTCCACCTCCAGGCGTATGCTGTTGGCAGTCTCTAGGCTCTCATTTCAGAGGTTTTGTGTTTGATAAGATCTAGGTAGATAATCCAATGGTGTCTGGAAAGACAGAGGTAACAGCAACACTAACTTGGCTCAATGCTGCCTATTGCTTCCTGAGTATGGCTTGGGGGTGGGTTGGAGTAATCGAGGAGGAAAGGGTTCTTGGTGTGTGTGTGTGTGTGTGTGTGTGTGTGTACAGTTTTTTTCTGATACCCTTTTTTATTAAATTGGTTCTTGGGGCAATTTCATATGCATGCATGCACACATACACACATACACACCCCACTGTGATTATTATCTCCACGACCCTCTCTTTTCTCCCCCATATTTTTTTTAATCATCCTTATCCCCTACCAGACCCCTTTCTAGATTTATGACTTTTGGTTTTGATCTAATTAGTTTAGCCAAAGCCATCTGTGTGACCATTGAATTGGAATCTGTTGGGGGTCATCAGAGGCTATACAACAGAATTCAGTGTCCCCCCTTTCCCCAACTCTGTCATTAGCAAATAGTTTAACAGTAAGGCTAGAGTGCCCTGATTCTGTTCTCTATCCATGGCTTGCTGTTGATATCCCCATTCATGTGCAGACCTAGTGTAGCAACCCAGAATTGCTCTGAATTCATGAATATAGTGGCTGTGTTGTGTTTAGAAATTATACTTTCTTAGCAACTTCTTTTGTTTTTATTTGAAAGGACTACATTCTTCTTCCTTTCTTTCTCTCTTTCTTTCTTTCTTTCTTTCTTTCTTTCTTTCTTTCTTTCTTTCTTTCTTTCTTTCTTTCTTTCTTTCTTTCTTTTTTCTGTTTATTTATTCACTTTACACCCTGATCTCTGTTTCCTTCCTGGTCCCCCTCACACAACTCCTCTTCCCAGTCCCCTCCCCTTCTCCTCTGAGAGGTTGGAGATGCTGCCTGGATATCCCCTCACCTTGGCTTATACCCAGTTAGGGTAACAGGATCAACAAACAGCTATAGGGACAGCTCCCTCCAGTTATTGTGGACCCACATGAAGACTGAGCAGAACATCTGCTATATATGAGTGGGAGGCCTTGGACCAGCCCTTGTGTTCTTTGGTTGGTGATTCAGTCTCTGAGAGCCTTCAAGGGTCCAGGTTAATTGACTCTGTTGGTATTCTGTGGAGTCCCTATCACCTCAGGGTCTTCAGTCCTTCTTCCTGTTCTTCCATAAGAGTCTTTATTTTTTCTGTATTGTTTTTCATATTGTCTGTACCAATTTATATTCTACCTGTAGTACTCAAAGGCCCCTTTTCTTCTATACCTTTACTAACAATGTTTTGATAGTACAGCTACTCTAATAGGGGTGAGATGATATCTTATTGTGATTTTGATTTATGTTTCCATAATGATTAGTGATATTAAGCAACTTTATACATACCTGTTATCTGTCTTTATATGTTCTGTGAAAAAGTGTCTGCTTAGAGTTTTCATTTTTTAAATTGGCTTTTTTTGGGGGCATAAGTTAGTGTGTGTTGTGAATACTTTGGATATTAATCCCTATATGATATTTGGTTTACAGGTACTCTGTAGGCTATTCTTTTATATGTTAGGGTAGAAGTTTTTTAGTTAATGTAGCCCCTTGTTTAGTTTTGCCTTTGTTGCCTGAACTTTAGCTGTCATAGCCATCAACATTGTTGTCTATGCCAGTAGAAGAAGCTTTTTTTTCACCCTAGGGGTTTTATAGTTATAGTGGACATTTTTAGTTCTTTCATACATTTTAACAGTCATCATTCTTTAAATGTAAGGTTTCTTGTACTTATACTGAATACAGGTATATAGTTGTCTAAACTAAATGCAGGTCTTCCCCCACCACACCTTTAGTTAAAAATATATTTTGGGAGCTGTAGAGATGGTTCAGTGGTTAGGGGCACTGGTTACTTTCCCTGATGACAAGGTTTGGTTTGCAGTACCTACATGATGGCTCAGAACCATCTCTAACTCCATTCACAGGAGAGCCAATGCTCTTTCTTGGCCTCTACAGACACCAGGTATATGGATGGTGCAAAGTCATATATGTAGAGAAAACATACATACATGTAAGATAAAATAAAGATAAAATAAATTCTGGGGTGCAGGTGGGTGAAATAACTTAATATTGTTTTATGCTTGGTACTTTAATACTTTCCTTATGAGCACTCCCTCAAGTTTAGATTTCCTGAGTGTGCTTCTTTTAGAAGAAAGTTAATATCATTATGGATTTTTTTTTTTTTTTTGGTTTTTCGAGACAGGGTTTCTCTATATAGTCCTGGCTGTCCTGGAACTCACTTTGTAGACCAGGCTGGCCTCGAACTCAGAAATCTGCCTGCCTCTGCCTCCCAAGTGCTGGGATTAAAGGCGTGCACCACCACGGCCCGGCTCATTATGAATTTGAAAGGTCATTTTAATTTTATGAAGTGTTAGAGCTTTATGGATTTCTATACAGTTGATTTCATTCTCTGTCATTTTTTTTATCCATAAGCATTTATTAATAAGGAAGTATATGGATTTTGTGGTAGGGAAGCAGAGATGAAAGATTAATGACAAGCTGACAGTTATGTGGGGCAAACTGCAGTGTAGTAAGGGTGAAGTGTCTTTCAGTAAAACTTCAGAGGGACATGTGCCCTTATCTGGGTGCCAGGTAAGGCTCCTTGAAGTTTTAAAGTTGAGTTTAAAGAAGGCAAGAAAAATTAGTTTGGTAGTGATACTGAAGTTTGAAGTAGTATATCTGTTCATCTAGACTTGGCAACAGCTCTTCATCTTTCAGAAACAGAGCAAAAGCCCCAAAGATGCATTTAAAAAATTGAATACAAATGAAATCTTCAGGTCTTTCCCTGAGAGTGTGCTTATTTTTGTTTTGTCCATGATGCTTGTTGTTTTTAAGGTAGTATGCTAGAAAGAGGGATAATTTAGAAGCAGTCAGATAGATGTTGCCTTAAAAATTGCACAAATCTGGTCTTGTGACGGGCACTAATAGCACAATCCCATTTTACTTTAGGAGTAACAGAAGCAGTGATTTTAAGTCTTACATCTAGACTATTGATGATATTGATGGTGTGGACCATGGTGCCCGTGTTTAACAGCATCAGTAGTAATAACTGGGCAGGTTAAAACATGTTTGTGGGTATATTCTTTTCTGAAGGGACTTTATGATTATGATCCTTTGCTGTTTTGGTGTCTTTTAAAAAGTACTTGTAGTTTTTCTGAATGAAAAAGAACTCTGGATGAAGGACCCACTTTAGAGAGATTATTTATTTATTTATTTATACATTTTAATAACTT
The DNA here is from genome assembly GCA_902729485.2 of Mus minutoides. Classification (NCBI taxonomy): domain Eukaryota; kingdom Metazoa; phylum Chordata; class Mammalia; order Rodentia; family Muridae; genus Mus; species Mus minutoides. The sequence goes on along the minus strand of LR749505.1, from coordinate 3,808,931 downwards.
ATTTTTGTTTTATGTGCACTGGTGTTTTGCCTATTTGTATGTCTGTGTGAGGGTTTCAGATCTTGGAGTTACAGACAGTTGTGAGCTGCCGTGTATTTGCTGGCAATTGAACCTAAGTCCTCTGGAAGAGGCATTCAGTGCTCTCAACCACTGAGCTGTCTTTCCAGCCCCTGAGAAATAATTTAATTTTCATTATATTTTAATTGGTTACTATATTTTGTATGTGCATGAGCAGTGTTGTACATGTGGAGTCCTGAGGACAACTTGGAGCAGTCAGTTCTCTTGTTCCACCATCCTGAGTATTGAACTCATGTTGTCAGGTTTGGTGGCAGATGCTCTTACCCATTAAGCCATCTCATTGGTTTCTGAAGGGATAATTTAGAGCAGTCATATTGGCCTATTTAATTTTCCTCTGTTTTGCTCAGGGTTGTCATCTTCTTCTTCTTCTTCTTCTTCTTCTTCTTCTTCTTCTTCTTCTTCTTCTTCTTCTTCTTCTTCTCTTCTTCTTCCTTTTCTTCCTCTTCTTCCTCCTCCTAAATGAGGTAGATTCTTTTCTCATAGCAGAATATCATCAGAAATAATTCTGTCTATCTATCTGTCTATGGCAGTATTTCTTTTTATAGCTTTCTTTTTTTAATAGAACATGATTTTAATATTTTCAACTGTTAATATTCATCAAACAGAATAATTATTTTAAGATATATTTCGTAGTTATGTCTCCCTTTTCATTTCTGATTTTATTAATTTGGATACTGTCTCTGTGCCTTCTGGTTAGTCTGGCTAAAGATTTATCTGTCTTGTTGATTTTCTCAAAGAACCAGCTCCTGGTTTTTTTGATTCTTTGTATAGTTCTTTTTGTTTCTATTTGGTTGATTTCAGCCCTGAGTTTGATTATTTCCTGCCATCTACTCCTTTTGGGTGTATTTGCTTCTTTTTATTCTAGAGCTTTCAGGTATGCTGTCAAGCTGCTAGGGTAAGCTCTCTCCAGTTTCTTTTTGGAGGCACTTAGAGCTATGAGTTTTCCTCTTATCACTGCTTTCATTCATTAAATTCTAAAAATCCTTTAATTTCTTTTTTTATCTCTTCCTTGACCAGGTTATCATTGAGTAGAGTGTTGTTCAGCTTCCATGTGTATGTGTGCTTTCCGTTGTTTTTGTTGGTATTTAAGACCAGCCTTCATCCGTGGTGATCTGATTGGGTGCATGGGATTATTTCAGTCTTATTGTATCTATTGAGGCCTGTTTTGTGACCAATTATATGGTCAGTTTTGGTTAAGGTACCCCGAAGTGCTGAGAAGAAGGTATATTCTTTTGCTTTAGAATGAAATGTTCTATAAATATCTGTTAGATCCATTTGGTTCATAACTTCTGTTAGTTTCACTGTGTCTCTGTTTAGTTTCTGTTTCCATGATCTGTCCATTGCTGAGAGTGGGGTGTTGAAGTCTCCCACTATTATTGTATGGGGTATGATGTGTGCTTTGAGCTTTAGTAAAGTTTCTTTTATGAATGTGGGTGCCCTTGCATTTAGAGCCTAGATGTTCAGAATTGAGAGTTCATCTTGGTAGATTTTTCCTCTTTGACCAGTATGAAGTGTCTTTCCTTATCTTTTTTGATGACTTTTGGGAGAAAGTTGATTTTATTTGATGTTAGAATGGCTATTCCAGCTTGTTTCTTGGGACCATTTGCTTGGAAAATTGTTTTCCAACCTTTTACTCAGAGGTAGTGTCTGCCTTTGTCACTGAGATGAGTTTCCTGTATGCAGCAAAATGCTGGGTCCAGTTAACATATTCAGTCTGTTAGTCTATGTCTTTTTATTGAGGAATTGGGTCCATTGATGTTAAGAGATATTAAGGAAAAGTGATAGTTACTTCCTGTTATTTTTGTGTTAAAGAGTGGATCTTCCTCTGGGTGTTGTGGGACTGGCTATGGAGTTTGCACCCAAGGTCTGCTCAGGGCTGTATAGCTTCCTATACCTGTCCTAGAACTTGCTTTATAGACCGAGCTGCCTAGCCTCCTGAATGCTGGGATTCAAGGCATGCACCACTAAGCCAGGAAGATTTTGTTTTTAAACCTTTTTTATTGGGGTCCACTGCCCGCAGTGGACTGGGTTCCTGGAGGATTGGCCCGAGGCTGAAATGAAACTAAGGGAGAGGGGGAAGAAAGAAGATCTCCGAGGCTACATGGTTGCTTCTGCTTAGAACGACTCTTTAATGGTGGACAAGCATTTGGGGAAAAAGGAAAGGAAGCCCCGCCCCCCAGTCTTCTGCGCAGGTGTTCTGGAGTTTGGCGGGAACCCTGAAGTCTCGTGACATCTCTCAGGTTGCGCAGGTGGGCTGGTCGTAGGTGGGCCTCTGGTAAGCTAGGCGGAGCTGGATGACCTAGGAGACTTGCAGAACCTGGCTGCAGGGGTACCGGGCTCTTAGCCTAGTTAACAACACAATGGATGCCATTGGGTGCGGCACGGCTTCGGTCATAGCACCAACTATGTTGGTGGAAAAGGGACACCACACTTTTTTAAATTATTATTATTTTAGACCAGTAATGTTTGGTTTTACCTTAGGTCTCTGGGCTATCTAGTCTCTGGCTCTTGGTTACTTAAGCAATGTCAGGTATGGGTTTCTTTTTGTGGAGTGGCCTAAGTCAGACATTGGTTGGGTACACTCACAAGTTCTGCCACCACTGCCCTAGCATATTTGGTTGGCAGGACCAAGTGTAGGTCAAAGGGTTTGTGGCTGGATTGGTGTCTACATTTCTCTCTCAGTAGTCTGCAGAGTACCTTCCTGCACCAAAGAGACTAGAACATAGGGGTGAAGGCTCTGTGTAGGCACTAGCCTGTTCAGTGAGTTGGTGATTGTTGTTCTTGGTAATGGACCCCTGATAGTTTGCAGAGAGCAATCCTTTATCTTGGAAGCATCCTGGGTTGTTTAGGGGATTTCCATGGGACCCCTTGGCCACCAACTCAGTTGAATACAACCCAGTCCTGCTACTGGAAGCCTCTCCTGGCTACAAGAGATGGTTAGTTGAGATTGTATTTCCTATTCCTAGGACTCTTCATTAAGATAACTTCCATAGATTCTAGGAGGTTTCCACAGACCTACATTTCCACTCCCCCAAGTACTCCCAGTTCCAGCCAACTTACCTTGCACTCTCTCCCTTCACCTCATATTCCCTTTCCTCCTGTGCTTTGGTCCCCATTGGCCCCTTCCAAAGAAGATCCATGTATCCCTCTTAGACTTTTCCACTTTACCTAATCTCTCTGGGTATACAGATGTAGTTTGGTTATCATTTACTTAGTGGCTAATGTCTACTTTTAAGCAAATACATACCATATTTTTTTTCTAGGTCTGTGTTACATCAGGATAATTTTTTCTAGTTCCAACCATTTGCAGATTTTATGATATCATTCTTTGAACAGCTAAGTAATACTCCATTGTATAAATATATCACATTTTCTTTACCTATTCTTCTGATAAGGATCATCTAGGTTGTTTCCAGTTTCTGGCTATTATGAATAAAGCCACAGTGAAAATGGTTGAGCAAAGTAGGATGGAGCATCCTTTGGGTATATGCCCAAGAGTAGTATTTCTGGATCTTGAGGTAGATCTATTTCTACCTTTCTAAAGAACCGCCATAGTGGCTATACAAGTTTGCACCTCACCTGCAATGGAGCAGTGTTCCTCTTGCTCTATATCCTCATCACTTGTGTTATTTATTGATCTTAGCGATTCTGATAGGTGTAAGATGGAATTTCAAAGTAGTTTTGATCTGCATTTCCCTGGTGTTGAATATTTAAGTGTTTACAGCTTTTAAAGTTTACTCTATTGAGAATTCTGTTTCCCAATTTTAATTGGATTATTTATTTTCTTGATATCTACTTCTTTGAGTTCTTTATATATTTTGGATATTAGTCCTTTATCAGACATGGAGTTGGTAAAATCTTTTCCCTTTCTGTCTGATTGATGATTTTTTTTGCCTTAGAGAAGCTTTTCAATATCATGAGGTCCCACTTATTGATTTTCAACCTTAGTGCCTGTGCTATTGGTGTTTTGTTTAGAGAGTTGTCTCAAATCCCAGTGTGTTCAATGCTGTTCTCCACTTTTTCTTCTGTTAGGTTCAGTGTGTCTGGTTTTATGTTGGAGTCTTTGATCCACCGGACAGTTTTGTGCAGAGTGATAAATATGGATCTGTTTGCATTTTTCTACTTGCTGACATCCAGTTTGACTAGCACAATTTGTTGAAGATAATGTCTTTTTTTTTTTTTCCATCCTGTGTATTTCTGGCTTCTTTATCAAAAATCAGATGTCCACATGTGTATGTGGATTAGTGTCTAGGTCCTCAACTTGATTCTATTAATCAGTGTTCCTTTTTCTTTTTTGGCCAATACCATATGAATTTTTACTAACACTCTGGAGTACAACTTGAAATTGGGAATGTTCTTTTATTGTTCAATATTGTTTTAGGAGTTCTTTTATTGTTCAGTATTGTTTTAGCTATTCTGGGGTTTTTGTTTGTCCACATGAAGTTGAAAGCTATCCTTTCATGTTCTGTAAAGAATTTTGATAGAATGTGGATGGGTATTGCATTGAATCTGTAGATTGCTTTTGGTGGGATGGGCATTTTTCCTATGTTAATTCCACCAATCATGAGATCTTAACATTGTCTTGATATCTTCTTCAGTTTCTTTCTTAAAGACTTGAAGTTTTATTTTATTTTATTTTATTTTTTTAAGATTTATTTATTTATTATATGTAAGTACACTGTAGCTGTCTTCAGACACCCCAGAAGAGGGCATCAGGTCCTCTCACGGATGGTTGTAAACCATCATGCGGTTGCTGGGATTTGAACTCATGACCTTCAGAAGAGCAGTTGGGACTCTTAACTGCTGAGCCATCTCTCCAGCCCCTGAAGTTTTTATCATAGAAGTTTTTCACTTGGTTGGTTAGAGTTATTCCAAGATAAACTACTTGGCACTATTGTGAAAGGTATTCTTTTTTTTTTTTTTTCCGTTTTTTGAGATAGGGTTTATCTGTATAGCCCTGGCTGTCCTGGAACCCACTCTGTAGACCAGGCTGGCCTCGAACTCAGAAATCCGCCTGCCTCTGCCTCCCAAGTGCTGGGATTAAAGGCATGCACCACCACTGCCCGGCGCCTGAAAGGTATTCTTTCTCTGATTTCTAGGAAGGCTACTGAATTTTTTTTTTTTTTTTTGAGTTAGTCTTATATCTAGCCACTTTGCTGAAAGTGTTTATCAGTGGTTGGAGTTCCCTGGTGGAATTTTTAGGGTCACTTATGTATACTATCACATCATATGAAAATAGTGATACTTCGACTTCTTTCCAATTTGTATCTCCTTGATCTGCTTCAGTTCTTCTTGCTCTAGCTAAAATTTCAAGTATGATATTGACTAGATATATATAGAAAGTGGACAGCCTTGTCTTGTTGCTGATTTTAGTGGAATTGCTTTAAGTTTCTCTTCATTTAATTTTGTTGTAAATTGCCTTTATTATGATTAGGCATGTCCCAATTTTTTCCAAGACTTTTACCATGAAGGAATGTTGGATTTAGTCAAAGGCTTTTTCAGCATCTAATGAGATGATTTTTTTTTTTCTTTTCAGTTTGTTCATATGGTAGATTACATTGACTGATTTTCATATGTTGAGCCATCCTTCCAACTGTGGGATGAAACCTACTCTATCATGGTGGGTGTTCTTTTTGAATTGGTTTTCTTAAGGACTCTCACCATGGACTTCTTAGGTTGTAGTGGCCAGAATTGGATTACTTCCTAGCTTAAACTACTTATCGGCTAGAGTGATAAAAGCTGCTACTACGGCTGTGACAGAGGAAAGAGGGTATTGCTCTTTGTAGGCACATGAAAGTAAAGGTTTACTATAAGTAACTTACTTAAATTAGGTAAGAACTCTGCAGATGTAAAGAAGGAGATAGGTGAGAATGATTTATTACATGGGCAAGGCGTGGGGCAGGGGAGAAGAGTATCTGCTGCCTCCAACATTGTGTTAATTAACCAGCATTGGGTTTTGTTGTGTTTCCAATTTATGAAAATATCTAAATATAATGGTAAGATTAGATGAGGAATAAGTATAAATTAGAAATATCAGGAAAGAACAAATACCCTACCTATAGAGATTTGACTGTAACAGTGGTGAGATAGTTGTTATGTTGATATTGATGACTAAAGGAATAATGCAGAACATGCTGCAAAGTAAAATATGGATAAAGTATAGACTGATAAGTAGTCCTTTGGCTTATCTTAGGTACATATAACTCAGTTGTGCTGCTGTTGTAGTTTCAAGTATATGGGAAGTTGAGAAGATTCAGAAAAGGACAAGGAAACTCGGAGAGATGCATAAAGGTGTCGCGGGCCCACACGTCTCTGACCAGCAAAGAGGGTGGGAAGAAACAACATGGGGACGCCAAGTTAGGTTCAGAGCAGCTTGCCTTCGCAGCTTCTGCTTTATTCTGCTTCTCTCTCTCTCAGGTTTCACACAGCTGCAGCCGTTCACTCACTCACTCTGGTCTCTCTAACGCTGGTCTCTGGTCTCTCCTCATCTGGTCTCTCCTCATCTGGGGCTGCCCTCAATTTATACTTTCACTCACATCACCTCACACCACCCAATCATAGACGCACATGTACAAGGCAGCATGCAAGATTGGCTGATAGAATGGCATCTCGAGATGTTGTGCTAATCTCTCCAACAAGTTATACGTGGTGCTTTTACTGTACATGACTGAGACTGGGATAAACAAGCTAGGTTACGGGGCCTGGCATAGAGCCAGGGTGCCATCTTTGGTCCATGTGGCTGCGGCCGAAGGAAACATCACAAGGAATAGGGTCTCTCTCCTCAGGTTTGTAAAAAGAAAGTTAATGAGTGCTCTTAATAGTGGCCCTGCAGCCTGTATATGCCAGCAAGATTTTGCTGAAAGGACCCTGATATAACTATCTTGAGTGAGGCTATGCCAGTGCCTGGCAAATACAGAAGGGGATGCTCATAGTCATCTAATAGGATGGAACACAGGGCCCCCAATGGAGGAGCTAGAGAAATTACCCAAGGAGCTGAAGGGGTCTACAACCCATTAGGTGGAACAACAATATGAACTAACCAGTACCCCCAGAGCTTGTGTCTCTAGCTGCATATGTAGCAGAAGATGGCCTAGTTGGCCATCATTGGGAAGAGAGGCCCCTTGGTCTTACAAACTTTATATGCCCCAGTACAGGGAAATGCCAGGGCCAAGAAGTGGGAGTGGGCGGGTAGGGGAGCAGGGTGGGGGGAGGGTATAGGGAACTTTCAGGATAGCATTTGAAATGTAAATAAAGAAAATATCTAATTAAAAAAAAAAAGAGTGATGTGAGTGATTTCCTGTCTCTTCCAGGAGCCCCAGGAAAGGAAATTGAGATTACAATATGCTTCTTGGTTAGAGGTACAGTTTTCTGACTATAAAGGTTATTCAGCACTGATGCTCAGGGAAAGATGGCTGGTTTCAAGTTTTCATCAGTAGATGAATGAAAAGGCATAGGTAGTAAGCACTTTCAGAAGCTTTTGAAGCTGGGATGTAGTTCTGTTCTAGTCAAGTTCTACTCTAACATCCTGTCTCAACTTGTCTCACTTCATTTGAATGAATCTTTGGTAGCACTTTGGAGTTTTGGAGTTGTTTCAAAAGAATTAAAACAGCAAAACATGTTTTCTTTATAATTGTATCAATTTTTTTTTTAGACAAGTTTCACTATGTAGCTCTGGCTGTTTTTTATTTTTCTAACTGCCTTTCTCAATATGGCCAGATACATTTTCTTAATAGCTTTTCTCCCCTCTTAAGAAAGAAACCAAGGGTCATGGTGGCATACACCTTTAACCTTAGCACTTAGGAGAAAGAGGCAAGCAGATCTCTGTGAATTCAAGCCTTACCTGGGATATATAGGAAGTTCCAGGTTAGTCAGGGCAACATAGTGAGACCTGGTCTAAAAAAGAAACAGGACTGACAGAAGTTACCTATATCATTTAAAACCAGAATTAACACATGAACATCTCTTGTGGCATACTCTAATGTCCTTTCTATGAGTATGTTTTAGAGCTGTGTGACTGACTGCAGATGCCCAGAGCATCATGCTTGGGTCCTCAGATCCTCACCCTTTGATGTGGCCTGAGTGGATCTGAATATGATAGTGTGCTTCATTTAGACCAGCATTACAGTATTGCTTTCTCCACATTTTGTTAAGTATTGCATATATTTTGATTTATTTTTGTGATATCAGTGGTCAAACCCAAGGTTTGACACATGCTGGACAAGCACTCTACTACTAAGCTATATTGCCAGCCTTTCCACATTCCGTTCTACTCAGAACTTGGAGGCAGAGGCAGGCAGATCACTGTGAATTCAAGACCAGCTAGAGACACATAGTGAGACCTGGTCTCAAACAAACAAACCAGCCCTCACTCAAGAAAATGGGGACATTGTATTTAATCTTTGAAGGGAAGTATATTAAAGTGTTTGTTGACAACTTTTAACGCTACCCTCTAGTGTACTTAGTAGATACCCGTCAAGTTTCTGGAGAGACCAGAAGAATAGGCTGAATTGTTGATGTTTAAAATAGCAGTGTCTTAAAAACTGTTCTTGCATAGTCTCTGTTGCTAGAGAAGCATCATAGAACTGCAGTATTGCATGTTCCACAGGATTTAGTACGTCAAATAGCCGGACTACCACCATGTTTGTTATTTTTCTCATTGCTGTGACAAAATGCCTGACCAGAGCACCTTAAAGAAGGCAGGGTCTATTTTGGCTGCCAGTTCCATAACATCAAGGCATGGTGGCAGAATTCAGAGGCAGCTCAGTCACATCGTGCTTATAGTTAGGAAGCACAATGTCCATTTTCTTTCTCCCTTTTTATTCACTCTGGTATTCCAACTCGTGGACTAGTACTCCTTGTGTGTTAGGGTATGTCTTCCCATCTCAGTGAACCTAAAATTTGGGCAGTCCCTCACAGATAGACCCGAGGTTTGTTTTCTTAATCCTCTAAATCTCATCAACTTGATGGTTAATATTAACCACCACAAACACCCACTTTATTCCTTCAGTTTGTGGTAACCAAAGATAATTGTCTTTTAATTTTGGCATTCCAATAGCCACATCTGAAGATTGGGGGCCAGGAATTCAGATAAGAGATAACATGAAAAGCTTATCTTCCATGGTCTGAGTTACTTCATTTAACATGGTCATTTCTAATTCTATTCATTTTATCTGCAAATTACACGACTATTTTTGTTATAGCAGAATAGTATTCCATGGTGTATATGTATCACATTTTCATTATCCATTGCTAATTGAAGGACTTTTAGGTTGCTATTTCAAATAGAGGAGTAATGAACATTGCTGAGCAAGTATCTGGAGTAGGATGTTGAATCCTTTGGGCATATGTTGAAGAGTAGTATAGATGAGTCATATGGTAGATTTACTTTAAGCTTTGAGAGGATTCTCTATATTTATTTCCAGAGTGGCTGGACTAATTTACTATCCCATGACAATCTGATACTATGTTCTGGCCTCCATGGGCACCCCTCACACATGTACACACTAACACACACACATACAAATAACTTTAATAAAAAGTACATCTATTAATGAATTAATTACCAATAATGTATTAAACATTTGCGGTATTAAAGCTCAAGTAAAATTAGTCATCTTATTGGCAGCCTATGAAATATTTTAAAATAGAAATGTGTACTTTCAACTATACATTATATTTAATAAAATATGGAACATTAAGATTACATATGCTGATATGGTAGTGAATACTAATTTTATACTGAAAGTAACAGAAACTTAAAATGTGTTAAATGTTTATCCTTTTAAAATATTCATACATTTTAAATTGATACTATGTTGAGATTTCTGATCATCTTGTGGAATGTTTTAACAATCTAGGGAGGTCCTAGGCAATTAGTAGCTGTAGATTCCAAAAATGTAGTTAAAGTTGTTCTTGTGACTATAAATGTAATGATGACAAACCAAATAGTATAAAACTAGAACCAGATAATTAAAACTACGCTCATTTGTAATTTTATTTTGTTAAGCCATCTGTTGCTATTAGTGAGATATGCTGGAGAACATACTCAAAGACATTATAAAGGTTTTTCTTTTAATCAAAGTATTGTTTTTGCATGACCATATACTCTGATTTGTCAGGGTATACGTTTTATAAAGAATTGTGAACAGTAAGAGTTTAGTGTCTGTCATTATGTTAAGTCTGTGTCATGCTTCTCTACTGTGGGTGAAGGAATTAGCATTTCAAATCCCATTAGCTATAAAGTGGATTTGGTTTTGGTATTTATTTGTATGGTCCATACAATATAACTCAAATCTTTTAAAGTCTTCTGCTGGAGTGATTTTATGGTCCATACAATATAACTCAAATCTTTTAAAGTCTTCTGCTGGAGTGATTTTACTAGCTAGAAACTAATTTTGTCTTTACAATGTACATGTTCAATCCATTCTTTCAACAAATCTCATCATATTGTTTCATGTTCCTTATATCTTTTAATAAGACCTTTTAGAGGACTGAATAAAATGGTATTCTAGGGAAAATAGTTGTGATTGAGATAGACATAAATAATTATGTGGTATGCTCAATACTAGAATAGGAATAGAAATTAAACAAATGTTGTATACATACTATATAGGAGATGATGGACTTTGGGAAAGTTGGAGAGTTCCACATTTGTTAATCCAAACTTGTAATCATTGCATTTTACAGCCTCTCTCAATTTCTGTACAGTGTTTCTTAAACTCCAAGTAAAGAATGTGTAAGGCAGGGGAGAGTAGGCATACATTTTGGGGTGTACCTTATAACATTGTGAAATCTCAATTTTTTGTTTAAGAATTTGTGTGAATTTTTATATTTGTTCTGTGTTATTTATTTAAATACAAAACTATTCCAGCCAGTGAAAAAATACCCTGCTTGTCTATTAATTTTAGAACTAGAATGAATAAAAGGATCTGATATCAAATGACAGGTTTAGCATCCACTTTCTTTCTCATTGTCCCCACTATGCTCTACTTCTGCATGGATCTATATAGCTGGTTTGAGAAAAAACAAAACTGGTTATTCATATCATCAAACTTTACATTCTTCGTATCTCTAGTGCAACCATGAATAAAATTAGTATATGCTGTTACACACTGAGTATCCACACTTGTTTGGGAGGAGATCATGTAGTAGCTGTTCATTAAATGTTGATTATCCATTTTTACCATTCTTTCCCATGTTCCTTTTGCTTTTTTTGTCCTTGGTGGTAGCCCTGTTCCTAGTTTGATCTTACTATTTGGTGCATCATGGCCAGCTTGCTTTCTGCTCTCCTGGCTTTTATTAGTATTGAACATAATAATATTAGATGTCTAGAGCATAGCTATAGAAGCTTGTGGAAAAACAGACAAGTCTGGAGTGGTCACTGCCCAGGTCATAATTGGATTTAGCTCACTTGAATAAACAGAAGTCTAGTAAGGTTCCTTCCTGAGTAAAGGGAAAGAGCTGAGTATGGTGACTACATCTCTTATGGAATCCTGGAGGCTGAGGCCAGACAATAGTGAGTTTGAGGTAAGCCTGGAAAACAGATAAACAAAGGAAAGATGGGTCAGATTGTAAACATTAGGCTGTAGCACTGGTAGACATTCTAGTTTTTGAGAGTAACGAAACCAGATGACATTGATTTAATCTTTTTCATAGTATTCAAAACATTAAAGCAAGTAGTATGATGATTTCATAGTCATGTGTTCAAGAATAGATTTATACGGTTGGAGTGGTGACTCTTCCAGGGACTCATGTTTGACTCCTAGCACCCACAAAGTGGCTCACAACCATCTTTAATTCCAGTTCTAGGGAATCTGACATCCACTGTCTTATAGCCTCCAAGAGTATTGTATGCACGTGGTGCACACACATACATGTAGGTAAAATACCCATATAATAAAACATAAACATTGAAAAATAAGTATACTTATAATGAAACTTTGCAAATAAAAATTAAAAAATTATGTTACTGGCTTTATTTTAAAATGGTAATGTTTATTCTTGGTTTTATTGATGTTGGCACAGTGTGAAATGGAAATTTCTGGGTTAACAACTTAGTTGTGTCATGCGATGTTTTTCTGGAAGCTGTTTTGTGAGAAGGTGTGGCATGATGTTTAGAAAGAATATAAATGAAACTCCACAATGAGAGGACTCTCTTGCATTGTTAGACTGTGCAATGCTTCGTTGGTCTTCATTTCATAGAGAGAAATATGCCAAAGAACTTGTGGTATTCCTGCTGATTCTGACCACCTATACTGACTTATGCCAGTTTCTGCTGGATCGTGCTGCCACTACTGATTTGTGTTTGCTGTTTGCTACTGAGCTGGACTGCTGGGATCCTGACAACCAAGAGTGGAATTGCCCCAAGGAAATACTTCTAAACAGGCCCACAACACCTTTAACCTTTTACCCCATAACTCCAGTTGGTGGGTTAGAAGGGAAGCTGAAGTGTTTAAGAACCCTAAATAAAGTAGATTTTGAAAAAAATCTAACCTTACAAGTGTGTCATTAGGGATAGCCACTTGATTTTACACCATATCTCTGTAACCATACTGTCAGTTTGAAGTCAGAAAGATGAAGTAAGTTATTTTTTTCACTCTTTAAAGCTCTTAACTACGAACAGTAGGAAACGGCTATAATGTATCAGACACTGATTCATTAATAAAAGATTTATGGGCTGGTGAGATGGCTCAGCGGGTAAGAGCACCCGACTGCTCTTCCGAAGGTGATAAGTTCAAATCCCAGCATCCACATGGTGGCTCACAACCATCTGTAACGAGATTTGGCGCCCTCTTCTGGAGTGTCTGAAGACAGCTACAGTGTACTTACATATAATAAATAAAATAAATCTTAAAAAAAAGATTTATGTATTAGCTTTGATTCAGTTTAATATCTAGAATGTTCAAGATGGAGTGATCTTACCTGGTGAGGTTGGTCTTTCTCTGTCATAATATGGCAGAAGGTATCGGAGTAAGCATAGGAGGATGAGGAGGAAAGAGGACTCCAGTATCTCCCCCTTTCTTACTCACCCTCTTATAAGGCAGCTAGACTACTCCTGAGATAATGACAGTTTACTTATCTTTGAAGGCTGAATCCTCATGACCTAACTAAGGCCTCATCCCTTAATATCATTAAAAAGCAGGTAAAATTTAAGGTAAGTTTTGGAGGGGGCAGTTAAGTCACAGAAGAAGCCAAATATGGGGTAAAGGTGACTAGGAAAATGTGATGAGGATGCCAGAACTGCTTCTGTAGATAAGTGAGAACTCCCACACAGAACAGGGAACAAGACAGAGGTTTTCATTGCAAGGAGTCATGACACCCTTATTGTTGCAGTCGTTTCAGCTGGAAATCTTGGACAGGGAACTGGGCAGACATGTTAAAACCACTTATGCATGTCTCTCCCAACCAACAGTTAGACTTGAGATAGACACTTGTCCAGTGGGCAGTGTGGCTGCAGTGTGTTTTCAGGAGGCGGATAACTGCAAGTGAAAGAGATTTGTTTGCTTCAAATCTGGATTCCATAGTTACTTAGGTATGTTAACCTAGAACAAAGTATTCTTTAGAATATCTTCTTCCATTTGTACAACCATAATAAAACTGGTTAAGTGACTGCTGTAAATGTAAACTGAAAGGTAATTAAAATTACCAGTATTATAGATTAGTAGAAATAATTTAGTAAATAGTAATAAAATAGTAATTAGTAAATATGAGTTTGGGGGACCTACTTTTAATAGTTGCACTGAAAGTTTACATCTTTAAAAGTTAGAGGTGTTACATATCAGCACATAGTTGTGACAGTTATTGTAATTCTAAATTATGCCATTAAAATGGGAAACATTTATTTTCTCAAAATAGATAGTTTCTTTGAACTACTCATTTAATGAAATAAAAAAGCTATAATTGTCTTTATGGCATGCCATCATGCCCTTATATTACAGATTTGGAAAAAAAATAGAACATTACACAGAGTGCTAATGGTAGGGTTTGATTTTCTTGTGAGAATTCTTTGTTTTTAGAGAAAGGAGGTATGTATGACAACTGTGAATTAGTCTAGATGTTCTGTTTCTTTTGACATTTGAAATGCAAGTTTTAAAATTGTACATATTTAAGGTAAAGAACACTGTTTTGATATAAGCAGTGCAGTAAATAATATGGTAGAGCTTGAGCTTGTGGATATTGTGAGAAAGGGTTATTAATAACAGGATATAGAAAAATTATAAACATTAACCTGACTAAGTATCTTGTAGATTCTTACTGCATAGTAAATATTTGTTCCTTGGCTTCTTCTTTTATTTTCTTTTTAAATTAATCATTCTATTTGTTTACATCTCATATGATACCCCATTTTCTGGTTACCCTTCTACCAACCCCTCATCCTCCCTCCTTCCTCCCCTTTGCCTGTATGAGGGTGCTCCCCCACCTACCCACCCTCTCCCACCCTACTATTCCAGCATCCCCCCTACACTGGGCCCTCAAACCTCCCTGGGACCAAGGGCCTCCTCTCCCTTTTATTTGATATAAAATTGCTGTCAGCATGGGAAGACCATCTTTTGCTACATATGTATCTGGATCCCTCCAGGTACACTCCTTGGTTGGTGGTCTAGTCTCTGGAAGAACTGGGTGGTCAGGCCAGCCTATGTTCCAATGGGTTGCAATCCCTCTCTGCTTCCCTACCAAGTTCCCTGAGGTTCCTTGGCTCCTTGCTATTCCTTCATTTACCCAGTTCTATTAGCACAGACTCTGGGGCTCCATCCAAGCACACATTTGGTTGCAGCTAGTTGGTCTGGTGTTAGATGTTATCAGGGTCAGTGATTTCTAGTAGTAAGCTATTGCTCTTTAGGAAAAGAATTTTGGAACTCTTTGGGAATAGTTACAATTTACTGATTTGGTTCTAAAAAGTACATGATAAAAATCATTTAATGCATGGCTTTCCAAGTTTCCTAAGTTGTCTGCATTAAACCTCCTGTTATTATTTTCATCTTTCTCTCAAAGGAGGAAATTGAAATATATTCTTGGTTTACAGAAGTTTGAAATGTTTTGACAAGAGTATGAAAAGCTAAAAAGGCTTTATCTTTTTTTTGCAAAACTTTATTTTCTGTTACTGATTTGCTATGTTAGGTGTTGTTAAAGTGCTGTTCTCGGGTTATAATGAGAGGTTGATAATATCTAGCATTTTATGCACAAATTGCTAGGTGATCCATGTGAGTAAACAGTCGAAGATGTGGAGAGAGGTGTAGACTGCAGGGAGAGAAGTTACTTGCTGATCTTTAAAAAGTGAGGTTTACATGTAGAAATTACTGTCGAAGAAAAGATGGTTATTTTGTAATATTAAAATATCATACACTTTATATATGTATAATTTTTATGTGTTAAACAAGTAGAGGGAAGCTACTTAACAAGAAAGGTAATTTTGATATAAAATGCATGAAATTTTATTCCAGTTCCGTGGTCGAGCAGCAGTAGAGAGGCCTGGACATCTGACACATACATCAAGATATTTATGTTTCTAGTCTTTGGAAGATTCTGAGTTTTATCCCTAGCACTGTGGGTAAAGTTGATGAGTTTGGAATAGGTGGGAATCACTGCCTTATTTGTTGTCTTTAAGAGAAAAGAACAATAGCAATAATTTTGCTGTCTATTAGAAGATAATTAGTGGAATTTATTGGGAAAATGCCTTTTTATTTTATGTTTAATTATTGATTTATCATTGTAAAATTATCAGATATACATTTGAGAAAAGGTATTACTTATGAAGCAGAATTGCTATTTGTGGCTAATAAATTATTATCTGAACCATTAGTTTTATTTTGTATTTATAACCTGTTTTATGATTCTTATGGCAGAGATTACTTACTGCAGTATTATCTCATTGTAACTAACTGTATTAAACTAACTATAGTTTGCCTTTGGTTAAACTGAATATCAAATCTTCTTTTTTTTCCCCCATTTTTATTAGATCTTTTCTTCATTTACATTTCAAATGTTATCCCAAAAGTCCCCTATACCCTCCCCCATCCCCCACCCTGCTCCCCTACCCACCCACTCCTACATCTTGGCCCTGGCGTTCCCCTGTACTGGGGCATATAAAGTCTGCATGACCAAGGCGCCTCTCTTCCCAATGATGACCAACTAGGACATCTTCTTCTATATATGCAGCTAGAGACATGAGCTCTGGGGGTACTAGTTAGTTCCTGTTATTCTTCCACGTATAGGAGGATTGAAGACCCCTTCAGCTCCTTGGGTACTTTCTCTAGCTCCTTCCATGTGAGTCCTGAGTTCTATCTAATAGCTGATTGTGAGCATCCACTTCTATGTTTGCCAGGCATTGGCATAGCCTCCCACAGCTATATCAAGGCATTTCAGCACTATCTTGCTGGCATATGCAATCGTGTCTATGTTTGGTGGCTGATAATGGGATGGATCCCCGGCTGCTGCAGTCACTGGTTGGTCCATCCTTTGGTTCAGCTCCACATATGATCTCTGAAACTCCTTCAATGTGTGCTTTTTTCTTAATTCTAGGAAGGGGCGAAGTGACCACATTTTGATCTTCATTCTTCTTCAGTTTCGTGTGTTTAGTAAATTGTATCTTGGGTATTCTAGGTTTCTGGGCTAATATCCACTTATCAGTGAGACACTATTGCATAAGCCAGCAATATATTGCTGAAAGGGCCCTGATATAGCTGTCTCGTGTGAGGCTATGCCAGTGCCTGGAAAACACAGAAGTGGATGCTCTCAGTCAGCTTTTAGATGGAACACAGGGTTCCCAAGGGAGGAGCTAGAGAAAGTACCCAAGGAGCTGAAGGGGTCTCCAACCCTATAGGTGGAAGAACAATATGAACTAACTAGTACCCCCCGAGCTCGTGTCTCTAGCTGCATATGTAGCAGAAGATGGCCTAGTTGGCCATCATTGGGAAGAGGCCCCTTGGTCATGCAAACTTTATATGCCCAGTACAGGGGAACTCCAGGGCCAAGATGTGGGAGTGGGTAGGTAGGGGAGTAGTGCAGGGGATGGGGGAGGGTTTAGGGGACTTTCGGGATAACATTTGAAATGTAAATGAAGAAAATATGTAATAAAAATTGGAAAAAGTAGCTCTAGAATAAACTCTTATTCCCTTTAAGGTGAAAGCTGTGCTTTCTGTGTAAACATTGGACTTTCAAATTCTACAGTTTATCTAGTTATTCTAAGAGGGATTTCATGAGAAAGAAGTGTATATTGTATAGTTTCTGCTATAAGATAAACTTTAACATAGAAAATGTTGTGTGTATATGCGTGTGCTTGTGTGTGCGCGTGCGTGTGTGTGTGTGTGTGTGTGTGTGTGTGTGTGTGTGTATGTGTGTGCTTAAAATAGGTATACCCTCTTTCCCATTGCTTTGGCTATATTTCTTATGAAAATAAAGTCATCACAGTTTTTTTTTTTAATTTGGTTAGGTTGATTGCCTTATTAACCATGGAATTTTGAGTATGCTATTCTGGCTTTTCTTGTTCATTTATTAAAGAAAGGTATTAATATTAATTCTGTGTTATAGTAAAGTTTTATGAGAAAGAATGTAAGTTTTTAGTACAAAATAAACACTGAGTAAATGTTAGCTGTTATTATTCTGTACTTTTTTGAGAACTGTGCTTCCATGAATCTGGTGGAATCTAGTGAATTGGTTTTGAGTCTTGTCTCAGCTACCTATTTACATGTCATATATTGGATACATCACTTAACCATCACCTTCCTGTTTTCATTTTCATAAAAGGAGGATAATAGCTACCTTGCAGAGTATTCTAAATACATAGGCACTTTTAAAATGGTAATTACCATAAGTATCATGTCTAAAATCCAAGTCAACAGTGTTTTCTTGGGTTGCAATATGAGCAGGTTGTTTAGATTTTTTCATACTTGACAGCCATATGAATTGAGTATTAATTCTATAATCAAATTTGGTATTCCTATACAAATAAAAGCTATGGTAGGACTGGTGACATATACTAATAATACCTGGCTCTACTCTGGAGGCTGAGAAATTTGTAATTTTTTCCTTCCTTCCTTCCTTCCTTCCTTCCTTCCTTCCTTCCTTCCTTCCTTCCTTCCTTCCTTCCTTCCTTCCTTCCTTCCGAACTTGCATGGCTTCCCAAGTTTCCTAAGTTGTCTGTATTAAACATCCTGTTATTATTTTCATCTTTCTCTCAAAGGAGGAAATTGAAATATAGTCTTGGTTTACAGAAGTTTGACATGTTTTGACAAGAGTATGAAAAGCTAAAAAAGGCTTTAACTTTTGTTTTTTGCAAAACTTTATTTTCTGTTACTGATTTGCTATGTTAGGTATTGTTAAAGTGCTGTACTCGGGTTATAATGGGGTCTTTATGTATCCCTGGCTGTCCTAGAACTTGCTATGACCAGGTTGACCTTAGAGTGATGGTATTAAATACCTGTGCCATCAAGCTCAAGAGGATTACAATTTTTGAGGCTAGTTTGGGCAATGTTCATTTGCATAAGAATGATCTTCATGGAACCATGTGGATGTCTGGGGTCTGTGTTGTCTCCTGAAGCCACATTGATGTATGTGGGTCATGTTACCACCAAAGTCTGGGCAGATGTCTGTGGTCAGTGTGCAGCCTGAAGCTGTGTTCAGGTACATGGGCTGGGCTGCCACTGGGAATTATATTGGTGACTGTGGCCTATGTTGGTTGCCTTAAAGGCCATGTTGGTGTCCTTGGCCTGTCTTGCCGCTGAGGGCTATGATGGTGTCTGTGGCCTGTGCTACAGTAGAGGGCCTTGTAGATGATGTCTGTGGTTTATACTGCCACTGGAGACCATGCTGAGATCCATGGCATGTGCTGATGCTAGAGGCCGTGTGGATATCTGTGTATGCTGTCATCAGAAACCATGTGTAAGTTTGTGATCCACGATCCCACTGACTGTAAAGGGCAGCAAGGAAGCTACTTTTGCAGCGGTATTGATGACTGTAGACTCAAAGTTGAGAAAGAGTGACATAGAAGGCTTCTGTGACAACCCCCTACTCTCACCCCTAGACAACCTAGACAGAAAACCATCAAAGAGAACTCTAAAAAATTGTGATAAGGATGCTGAAGTGTAGTGCTCCACAGTTAATGGCTCCTGGCTGGGAAGTGGGTGAGGAAGGACTGCATTTTCTTTAAGGGGCTGGCCAATGGGAGTTTGACTGTGCTCCATTGAGTGAGTATATGGACAATACAAATTGCACTTTTTCTTTTTCATTTTCTTCTTGGGGCAGGGTAACAAGGATGGAGGGATGGACATGGGAGAACTGGGAGGTAAGTGTGGATGAGGTGCATAATGTTAAATACCCAAATATTATTAAAAAAATGGCCTTCCTGGGTAGATACATTTTGAATGCTTGGTCTTTAGTTGGTGGAACTATTTGTGAGATTAGAAAGTATGGCCTGTTGGAAAAGTATGTCAATATGCGTGAGCTTTTAGATTTCAAAAGTTTACATTACCAGTTAGTTCTCTCTCCCTCATGCTTGTGGTTCAGATATGAACTCAGCTACTGTTCTAGCACCATGCCTGCTTGCCCCTGCCTACAGCCATGTTCTCCATCATGATAGTCATGCACTCTAACCTTTTAAACTGTCATCTCTCAAAATAAATTCTTCCTTTTGTAAGTTGCCTTGGTTGTAATGTTTTATATACAGAAATCCAGAAATAGAAAAGTAAGATAGGCAGCTTAGGAAGACCCTTTAAAAATCAAAACAAAACAAGACAAAACAAACCAGTCTAGACCACCACCATCATCATCATCAACAACAACAACAACAAAAACAACAACAACAGAAAAAAAGAAAAGAAAAAGAAAAAAGACAAGGATGTTAGTTCAGAAAAAGAGAACTTGCCTACCATGCATAAGGCAAATTTAACTGGGTTTTATTGATAGTACTAAAAAAACACAGAAAACTAAAACTAACAAAATAAAAACAGCATTTACTTAAAATATTTTAATGTGGAATAAAACATAACAATTACTGTGAATGTACATACAGTCAAGCGCATAGCTTATGGAGAGGAGCGACAACTCTGTGGTGATCTCTCCTACCCCCTTGTGGGATCCCTGCTTCCAGGCCTGCAGGGAAGTGCCTCCACCAGCTGAGTGATCTGACAGACCCTAAAGTCAAACTGATTGCAGAGTATACTCTTTAATGTTCTTTTATTTATTTTATGAATCCATGTAAAAGTAATATCTGCTTGTTCTCAGGATCACAAAATGCTATTTTAATGCTCTAGCTGCCTTCTGTCTTGGTTTATGGGAGGTTATCTCTAGGCCTTAGAGAATAATGTAGCAGTGGTAGTCATCTGCTTTATTGAGGTGAAGTTGCCTAGATAACACAAACTCCTAGTCAAAATTGGCAAGTGACTTATTTTAAAATCTATTAGGTTGAATCGCATAAGACTGTTTTCATGTATGTTGCCCCAAGTCTCTTCTGTCCCTCTTCCCTCCCCATTTTATCCCTCCTACTGTCTGCCAGACCCCACACACATTCACTTCTTCCATGATACCGGCACATACATGATTTTATGTATCTAGATATGTAAACTGTGTAAGACCCATACATGAGAGAGTGTGGTATTTCAGCACCATCCACTGTAGCTAAGTACATTTTCACAGAGGAAAAATGAGATATTTATATTAAGTGAATTATTCTTTTCATAGTAAACTGAAGAAAGACATGTTTTTTTTTTTTTTTAAGATTTATTTTATTTTTATTATATGTAAGTACACTGTAGCTGTCCTCAGACACTCCAGAAGAGGGAGCCAGATCTCGTTACGGATGGTTGTGAGCCACCATGTGGTTGCTGGGATTTGAACTTATCACCTTCGGAAGAGCAGTCGGGTGCTCTTACCCGCTGAGCCATCTCACCAGCCCCGAAAGACATGTTTTATTTAACTTATCTCTGGTTTTCTTTTTTACTTTGGAAAAATTAGTTTTTGTTTTTGTTTTTCTTTTAACTCCTAATTAGAAGTTTGGAGTTTGCTTTAGTTTTATTTTACAGTGGTTGGTCATCTAATTACTTATTTATTTTACGTTAGTTCCTGGTGCTTACCATGACTTCTAATTGCAGGGTCTTTGGAGGAGCTGTCTTACTAATCTCAGTACATTCTTAAGCATATATCTCTGTATAAATTTAACTTTTAGTCTACTTTGGAATTAGAGAAGGTAGAAAAGCATGAGTATACTGTAGCTGTCTTTAGACACACCAGAAGAGGGCATCAGATCCCATTACAGATGGTTGTGAGCCATCTGTGTGTGGTTGCTGGGAATTGAACCAGGGCCTCTGGAAAAGCAGTCAGTGCTACCTTTATCAGGCAGTGGTATGATTGTACCTTTTATTCTATTCTACTTACAAGGAAAATATAAGGCAATTTTATTTATTGTAGATATTTTAGTATTTCTAAAAAAACAAGGATTTCTTTATAATAATAACAATACACTCTCAAAAATAATTTCTTATAAGCACAAACTATCCAGTTATCATTGTTTTTTTTTTTGTTTGTTTGTTTGTTTTTTCATAAATGGTACATTTGCAGAGAGGCAGAGAGGAGGGACAGGGAGAAAAGGGAGAGAGCATGGATTCTATTGGCTAATGGCTGGGGATGTAGCTCAGTACTGCACATGTGCCCTGGTGTCAGATGGTAAATGATTTTTGTTCCTTTATGTTTACATCTACTATTCTACAGAAGATTACACAAAGAAAACCCAGCATTTCGGATACAAAAATAAAAACAGTGGCACAATTTTGATGAGGCTGTGAGGTTCTCGGTGTTCCTACATTTACGAAAAAAAAAAACTGAACTCCATATGTATGTATGTATGCATGTATGTATGTAGCACATACTTGAGTGACATCTGTGTGTCAAATATTCTCAAGGTGGCTGGGTCACATCCATGAATACATGTCCATAATATGTTAGTTACTTTTTTATTGCAGTGACAAAAGTGCCGGAGAAAGCAACTTGAGCGAGAGGTTTAAGGCTTATTAGTTTGGATCATGGTTTTAGGGATTTTAGTTCATAATTGTTTAGCCATGCACTTGGACTAAACATCAAGATAGTGTGGATATGTGGAGGAGGAGCATCTTTATGGCTAACAAGAGGTGGTGTGAGGAGGATACATGAAAAGGCCAAAGACACATTCCCAATGACCTCGTGCTTCCAATTAGGCCATATCTCCTACCTTTTACCAGCTTCCAATAATGGTATCATAATATGTATCAATTAATAGAGCCATTATGGTCATATTGTCTCTGGAAATACCATCACAGATATACTTAGAGGTGTTCCCAGAATCTTAGGTAGCTCTTAATCTTACCGAGTTGACAAAATCAGCAATCAGCCTTTGACAATGTAGTGTACTATGAGTTACACAGATAATAAACAGTAAATTCAATACAGAAATAAATTAGGTTAAATATTAGAAAAAAGTATGCTGAAAAAAGAAGAGTAAATAGAGCAATATAAAGGGGGATTAGAATCTGATGCTTATGGGAAGCAGTGTTAGCTGAGGTGATCAGAACAGATCTCTCAAGGGGATGATATTTGAGCAAATAAAGTAGTGGATGGCTAATGATAGCCAAGCAGATATCTGAGAGAAGAATGTTTCTTGTGAGGAGACAGAACAAGTCTGTCAGCTTTGTTTCAGGCTAAGAAGGAGATCATTATAGCTGGAATTGAGGGAACACTATGCCTCCCACACACTGAAAATATCTCATTGTGGAAGCTGTAGTGTGTCATAGTGTGTCCCACAGTATACCCTTTTGTCCACATTTCCTTGCCTAGAAAATAAAAATGTTTATGTTTAGATTATAGTACCTTGTATTTTTAAAAACATAAAAACATTAAAGGCGTGCGCCACCACCAATGACCTCGTGCTTCCAATTAGGCCATATCTCCTACCTTTTACCAGCTTCCAATAATATGTATCATAATATGTATCAATTAATGGAGCCATTATGGTCATATTGTCTCTGGAAATACCATCACAGATATACTTAGAGGTGTTCCCAGAATCTTAGGTAGCTCTTATGCTTATGGCGCACGCCTTTAATCCCAGCACTTGGGAGGCAGAGGCAGGCGGATTTCTGAGTTCGAGGCCAGCCTGGTCTACAAAGTGAGTTCCAGGACAGCCAGGGCTACACAGAGAAACCCTGTCTCGAAAAACAAAACAAAACAAACAAACCAACAAACAAAAAACATAAAAGACACAAGAACCTAGAGAGACATGAAAACCCTTTGGAAGACTTTATATTCTGATTCTTGTGTGATAACATTATAAAATTCCTTTAGAAACAGATTTGATTTTTTATGTGCTGCTTTCTTGGATATGCATGTTGAAATTGGATATATCCATCTTGAGTTTACAAAACTGTGAGCTCCATATTTAAAAGACATCCAATAATTTTCCAAATGGTCTTGCTCTAAAATAGATTGCTGTAAATTAAGAGACAATTAATATTTTGGTTTAACAAACTGCTATGTAGAAGTATTCAGTAAATTATATTTGAGATGGTTTATTGGAATGCAGGTCAAGAACTAATTGGATATTATTATTATTATTATTATTATTATTATTATTATTATTATTATTATTTTGAGACAGAGTTTTTGTGTATCCTTGGCTGTCCTGGAATTTATTCTGTAGACCAGGTTGGCCTTGAACTCCATTTGTCTCTGCCTCTCACATGCTGGGATTAAAGGTGTGTGCCACCACTGCCTGCTGAAACAGTTTAATCCAACTTTCTACCCGATGTAGGAGCCCGTGCTTCACTATTGAAATAATTCATTCTTCTATTAGAGAAATGTGTAATGAGCCCAGGCTGCTTTTAGTCATTTTCTAAGCATGTGTTGGAGAAAAAAGTAAAAGTAGTCACAATCCTTGCTGTACTGCAGATAGAGTAGTAGTCTGTCTTGTAGTTAAGTGTCTCTGACTCTCCAGCACCCGAATTATATAAGTGCACACTGCTGTGTGTGGCTTTTGGGTGGGTTGGGATCTAGATTCTGGTCCTACTGCTTATATGGCAGGCATTTTATCAACTGAGCCTTCTCCCTAGACCCCATGGAAGGGTTTGGAATGGTGAACCAGTCTTAGATACCTAGTATATAACTTGTATGTGTTTGTTAGGCATGATTTTCTAGTATATTGAGGTTTTCATGTAAGCTAGTTTTAGTATTAGTATAATGTCACAATACCACATCTCTCACAAACATTTTTTAAACCAACCTTTTTTTTTTAAAGATTTATTTATTTATTTAATGTACATGAGTACACTGCAGCTGTCTTCAGACACACCAGAAGAGGGCATCAGATCCTATTACAGATAGTTGTGAGCCACCATGTGGTTGCTGGGAATTGAACTCAGGACCTCTGGAAGAGCAGTCAGTGCTCTTAACTGCTGAGCCATCTCTCCAGCCCTCTCACAAACTTTTAAGAGATAATATTAATTCTCTATAATCTCTTCCATAATGTTGTAATTCTTATTTTTTCCTTATTATTTGAATGTAGGATTTCCTCATTTCTGTCTTCCATTCCTGGTACTATTCTTTCTTCTTCCTGCTTAACATGATTGGTGATGCTTTCCACTGTAGTTGTCTTTTTAAAATTTTCTTTCTTTTGTTTTTTCATTTTCCTTCCTTCTTCCCTTCTTCCCTCTCTCCCTCCCTCCTTCCCTCCCTCCCTTCCTTCTTTATTTATTTTGTGTGTGTGTGTGTGTGTGTGTGTGTGCACCTCTGAGTTCATATGTAAGTCAGAAGACAATAGTCAGGAATTGAGCCTCTCTTTCTACTATGTGTGACTTGGATTGAGGCCTCATTATTTATTCTTTTTTATTAGATATTTTCTTTATTTACATTTCAAATGTTATCCCCTTTCCTAGTTTCCCCTCTGAAAACCTTCTATCCCTTTCCCCTTCCTCCTGCTCACCAACCCACCCACTCCCTCTTCCTGGCCCTGGCAGTCCCCTATACTGGGCCATAGGGCCTTCACAGGACAAGGAGGCCTTGTAGGGAGCGGCAGTTGCTCCGGAATGGCAGTTGCTCTGGAATGGCAGTTGCTCCGGAATGGCAGTTGCTCCAGAATGGCAGTTGTTCCGGAATGGCAGTTGCTCCGGAATGGCAGTTGCTCCGGAATGGCAGTTGCTCAGGAATGGTAGTTGCTCAGGAATGGAAGTTGCTCGGGAAAACCCGGGCTCCCTCTTCAGGCCCTCCTCAGGCAATAGCCCCTCCCGAACAGGCAATATGCTAATGAGGTGTGGCTTGTGACACCAATGAATGGGCAATATGCTAATGGGTGTGGCTTGGTGCACCAATCCGCATCCACTACGACACCCCTCCCCCTTCCCTGGGAGAGTATAAAAGCAGCAGCTCTGCTGCTGTCCTGGGTCCCGGGAATCTACAAGCAAGGCGCTCCAGAATAAAGCTGACTGAGAAGATCCCAGTGGTGGCGTGTCTTTCTTGCTGGTCGACGGTGGCAGGGAGGCGTGCCGCAAGGCCTCATTCTTTAATATCACTTATAGAGAATGAAACAAACAATTGTGACAACACCACCAGTATCAAACTATGCAAGATAAAGAAAGACACTTAATGTCCATTATAGCCATGTATACATTGTTTTTGACTACAACCCCAGGGAATATTAACGTAGAATAATGTTCTGGGGTATGTATGTATGTATGTATGTATGTATGTTGGTTTCTGTGATTAAAAACATTCTGACCAAAAGCAAGTTAGGGAAGGAAAGAATTTATTTGGTTTGTATCTAGGCCATAGCCTATCATTGAGGGAAGTAAGGCCAGGAACTCAAGTAAGAAATTGAAGGAAAATCCATGGAAAAATCCTACTTGCTGGCTTCCTTATAGATAGGTTCATGCTTAGCTAGGTAGCTTCCTTATACAAGTCAGGATCATCTTCCTAAGTATTAAGTATTGATGCCTTTCTACATCAGTTACTAATGAAGACAACCCCTCCCAGACATGTCTAGAGGCCAGTTTCATCTGGGGAACTCCTCAGTCAAGGGTTCTTCTCAGATGATTCCAGGCTGTGTCAAGTTTATGAATAAAATTAACTAGGAAAAATGTCTTCTGATGTTAAAAATCATTTAAGATTAATGTGTAAAAAGGAAATGAAAGGTTAAGAAAGGAGGGAGGGAAAGAGAAATAAAGGAGAAGCAAGGTTAAATGGAAATAAGAAGACAAAGATTGAAGAAAGATGCAGAAGAGAAAAGAGCAAGAGGTTAGAAAACACAAATGAAAAGAAGCACAGACTTTAAATCTGAGAATGTTTAGAAACCAAATTAGATAAATTTAAGAAGGGGAGTAAAATGAAAAGAGGTTTACCATTCATTTTGGAAAAACAGCAGTAGCAATTACTGAAAGTGTAGTAGAGAGAAAAATAAACATGTCAGGTTGGGGAACAAAAGGCAAAAAGATGGCCCAATAATAAAAAAATATGTAAATAAAATGTTTTAAAAAACTATAAGGAAGCAAAACTGCCGTTAAAAATGAAAGAAAGAAAAAGAGGAAGTACCAGAGCGTGGGGTAGTGGGGAACAAGAAAGGCAAGGTGAGGTGGTGGACTGGCTTCCACTGGGCTGATGGCTGCATGCACTTGGGGCAAGGAGAGCGTTGTTGAATTTGTGGGCTTCCGTGTTTCCTTTGTTTATCTGGGTGCTGAACTTTCTAGAGGCTTTTTTGTTTGTTTTCTGTCTTCCTTTCCAGGAGCTGTGTTCATCTTGGCTTTTTTTTTTTTTTTTTTTTTTTTTTTCCAGCACCTGTCTGCTTTTCCTGGACTTTGCAGGTGTTCTGTCATTACCTTAGTGAATTTCTGACACTCTCTTCTCTCTATTTGGAACAGAGTGCTTTTTCTTCCTATGGGTCTCCTCTTTTGTTTGGTCACATGGAGGTAGTGTCTGGTCTGACACCTGCACAGAGGTCGGGGGATCACTTCTTGCAGCATGTGCAGTTTCTTGAAGAGACAAATTGCTCACATGAAGATGATTAGGTCACACTCACAGCTTTCATTATGATATCAGTAGAAGGCTGTTGCAAAGTTGTTCAGGCTTATGGTGTGTGCTACAGTTAGTTTTATACATTGATGATCCTGAATTTTTACATTTTTATATATTTCTCTTGTAATGGTACTGTGTATAGTCTGTTAATATTTTTTTTTTACTTTTTAATAGGTTTATTTGTATGTTATGATAGTAAATGATAAAAACAGATTGTCACCCATTTATGTCTTATACATTCATGACAAGCCTAGTTTAGCTGTTACTGTTTAAAATAAGATAAAACTCTTATATAGGGAGTTTATTTTCACAGATTTAGAGACTTCAGTACACAACTGCTATGAAAACATGAAGCCATTGAAATAGCAATGCAAAAACAAATATTTTAAAAATTAATTAATTTGGGGGGGTCTAGAGAGATGACTCAGTGATTGAGAGCACTGACTGCTCTTTCAGAGGTCCTGAGCTCAATTTCCAGCAACCACATGGTGGCTCATAACCATCTGTAATGGGATCTGATGCCCTCTTCTGGTGTGTCTGAAGACAACTACAGTATACTCATATAAATAAATAAATAAATAAATAAATAAATAAAAATTAAAAAACATAAAATATTTCTAATTAGCATACAAAGGCATTTTCCTTATAGCATTTTCATATATTCATCACCTTTCATAGTCCTTATAACAGGATGTGATCTTGATTTTTTTTTCTAGGTTGCCTATATCTTAAATGAGAATGTTAGCTTTAGGAAGACAGAGACAACAGTGGTTTTACTAATAAGTATAGTGTCTGGTGTATAGTAGAGACTCATGTAATATGTGTTAAATGCATGAGTGAAAATGAATACTAGAAGATGTAGTAATCCTGAGAGTCGACTATAACATGGGAAAGAATTTGGTTTAAGGTGCTATAATGAGAGGATGTATTGAACCAAGTAAGGCATGGCATATAGGCAGGGTTCCATATGCATTATTTTTATGTATGCTCTTCCAGCAGTTTTTTCTGCTTGGAGTATTTCCCCTGAAATAGAAGTAGGGCTTGTTTTGGAGGAGGCTGACCATATCCGTTATTGCTGATGATGTGTGAACCAGTGGAGGGAAGCAAGAGTGACATCATGTTTCTGGTTTGACTAAGTTAGCAGAAGAGGCTTAGCTGCTAAAAAGAGAAGCATGGATGGGAAACAGGTGTGGAGAGTTCATTAGACATTCTATTTGGTCGCAGTTGACTTAAGATGCCGATAAAGCTTTTCTTTGGAAATAGTAAGACGGGGTTTGGATTCCAAGTCAGGAGGAATTAGTGTTGGGATAGAAATTTGGGAGACTGTGAGCATAGAGACACATGAATGGTTTTCATTCAGCATGGTGAGAGGATGCCTATAGCAAGTGTACCAGGGGAAAGAATGTCAGCATTTAGATTCAGGTAGAAACACTTGACAGTGGGTTGGAGAAGACTGAAAGACTCTTGGGTTACATGATTCTTTGGCTGCTAAGGATGAAAAGTGCAGCTTAAAAGAGAAAAAGACATGACTTGCTATCAATCTGGAGTTTCAGACACAAAAATAAAGTGGTTAAAAAAAAAAGAACCTGGAAGATAAGTGGTCTTATAAAGTGATTTACTTACATAACAGCAGTAAGTCACGGGTACCTAAGGAGTGCAATCCGCTGGTGTTTGGATATTCCTGGGAATTTTTATTTTTAACATTGAAAGTAATTTTTATTTATTTTTTATTTTTTTATTAGATATTTTTTATTTACATTTTAAATGCTATCCCAAAAGTTCCCTATTCCCCCCCCCCCCTCCCCCCGCTCCCCTACTCCCCAACTCTCACTTCTTGAACTTGGGTTTTTCTTTTTTTTGAGAAGATTAATGGTTTTAGTGCCACCTAATGGCAAAGTGGAACATTGCAGCCATGTTTATCTGCAGTGGAAAGTGCTGTTTTTGAAAGAACATCTCTGGGGACTTTGTTCTTGGACAGGCCATGGAGTGCTGGATCTGGTCTTCTTCAGGCCAGCCTGCCTATTCCACCCTCCTCACATTACTTGTTTATTCACAGTGAACGCTATTTGATTTAAGATTTGTTTTTTTATTTAGGTTTTTGCTCATGTATTTTCCTCTAAGAGTTCTTTTTTTTTAAAAAAATTAATTTTATTTGTAATTCATTTTTTACACTCCATATTCCATTCCCAGGCCCTCTCCATCCACCCTCTGACTGCTCCACATCCTACACCTCCTCCCCACCCCACCTCCGTCTCCACTTGGATGCCCCCAACACCCCCCCCCCCCCCCCCCCCCCCCGTACCCCAACTGACCTAAACTCCCTGGGGCCTCCAGTCTCTTGAGAGGGTTAGGAGCATCATCTCTGAATGAACCTGGAAGTCCTCTACTGTATGTGTGTTGGGGGCTTCATATCAGCTGGTGTATGTTGCCAAGATCTTGGGATCCAGATTAATTGACACTGCTGTTCCTCCTACAGGATCAAACTTTTCCTCAGCTTCTTTCAGCCTTCCCTAATTCAACCACAGGTGTTGGAGCTTCTGCCCACTGGTTGGGTGCAAATATCTGCATCTGACTCTTTCAGCTGCATGTTGGGTCTTCCGGAGTGTGGTCATGCTAGGTCCCATTTTGTGAGTGCTCCATAGCCTCAGTAATGGTGTCAGGCCTTGGGACCTCCCCTTGAGCTGGATCCCACTTTGGGCCTGTCACTGGACCTTCTTTTCCTCAGGCTCCTCTCCATTTCCACACCTGTAATTCTTTCAGACAGGAACAATTAGGTGTCAGAGATGTGACTGTGGGATGGCAACCCCATCCCTCACTTGATGTCCTGTCTTCCTGATGGAGGTGGGCTCTATAAGTTCCTTCTCCCTACTGTTGGGCATTTCATCTAAGGTCCCCCCCTTTGAGTCCTGGGAGTCTCTCACTTCCTAGGTCTCTGGTGCATTCTGGGGGTGGGGGGCGGTCCCCCAACCTTCTGTTTCCTGAAGTTGCCTGTTTCCATTCTTTCTGCTGGCCCTCAGGGCTTCAGTCCTTTTCCCTCACTGGATACCAGATCAGGTATCCCCTCTCCCCAACCCTACTCCCCACTCTCCCCCATCCACTTTCCCTCCCAGGTCCCTCCCTCCCTACTTGTGATTGCTTTCTTCTCTCTCCTGTGTGGGACTGAGACATCCCCATTTGGGCACTTCAGGTTGTTGACCTTTTTGACTTCTGTGGACTGTATTCTTTTTTTGTTTGTTTTTGGCTAATATCCATACCATGTATGTCCTTTTGGGTCTGAGTTACCTCACTCAGAATGATATTTTCTAGTTCCATCCGTTTGCCTGCAAAACTCAGGTTCATTTGCACAAGAACAAGGACATCCATCCTCTAAGAGTTCTTTCCTGCCACTTGACTTGAGGTTACCCCACACTCTGCACCATTTCTCTCATTGGCTGTTTTATTCTTTAAACTTTTAGATTTGGACCGATCTCGCTCTCTCCCTCTTCTCCTCACTCCCCACTTCCTCTTTATCCTCCTCCCTCTCCCTCCTTTTTTTATTTTCTTCCTCACTAGTGTTTAAGCTTTGGAACAATGCCTACCTTGTCCAGCTTTCTTCAGGCATGTAGCCGAGGACTATGTCCACTGTCTGTTATGTAGTATGTAATACCTTCAGTCAGAATTAGTTGTGTGAATAAATTTATGAACTTCTAGAAATTTGTGTTTCTGTGAGATATCAAGAAAATGGAATTTCATTTAATATGATTATTGAGACCTAACTTGGTACATGAATACAAATGTATAAAATTTTACCTTTTGAGTGTTGTAAAATATTAATATCTCCAGAGAAGAAAGACACATCTTAGAGTATTAAATTTTATATTAATTTGTCAACTTCATTAACTGCAAAATATATTAAAGTATGGTACTTGGTCTTTAGGAGATACGTTTTTTTAAATGCTTTGGATTTAATAAAGTAATTGAATACATTTTATTGGACAGGGTTTTACTATGTGTTTTTTTTTTTTTTTTTTTTTAACCTTGCTAAACTTCTGGGCTTAAAGGCTTTCCCTGTCTTAAACCTGGGAGGCTGAGAAGCTGAAACTACAAGGATCTCTCCCCCTCTCCTCCTCCCCCTCTCCCCCTTCCCCCTCCCCCTCTCCCCCTTCCCTCTCATCCTCTCCCCCTCCCCCTCCTTTTTCCTCTCCCCTTTTTTCCCTCTCCCTTCTACCCCTCTGTCCTGTGTATGTGTGTGTGTTAATTTGTTTCTAGTCATACATTTACTTTTCTCCCTCTTTATATTGAAACAAACGAAACTTGTAGTATTTCTTAACAAAATAGTTAAGTCGAGGTAAATTTGTGTGGTTGAGGTACAGCTGGGTTGTGTTTTTCAGGTAACAGTATTCTGTTAGTCTGAAAGTTAAGAGCAGAGAGTGCATTTCTTCCTGTGGCCTAGTCGAAGAAGACAGCCTTCCACATTTGGAGATAATTTGCTTGCCCCGATTCTTTTTCATATGAACCATTTAAAAAAGATTTCTTAGTTTATTTTTATTTTGTTTTTAATCAGGTTCTACTTTTTCTTTTGTTACTCTTTAGTTGTGCCAGGTGGATGTGGCCAGAGAGGTTTGCAGGACTGAAATGGAGGTCAGAGCTTCGTTCCAGAAGGTTAGTGGGTCATCTGATTCTGTGGCCACACTGAACAGTGAAGAATTTGTTTTGGTTTCTCAGCACACAGATGACACTTCTATAAAGGATGATGGGAAGCCACAGCTGAAGGTATTGTTTCTTCTTTTTTCTAATATGGCACTGTTTTTCATTAATTTCTTTCTACCTTTCAACTATTTGGATCTCATCTGGGGAGAAGCACTGAAGGATTTCTTAAAGTACTGACCTGGATAAGAAAAGTCAGTGTTTGGTTGATTCTTTCAGATGACCTTGTAATAATAAAATATTTAATGTTTTATTCATTCAGAGGCTAATTATT
Source organism: Mus minutoides (assembly GCA_902729485.2). Lineage (NCBI taxonomy): Eukaryota > Metazoa > Chordata > Mammalia > Rodentia > Muridae > Mus > Mus minutoides. The sequence continues at coordinate 3,776,875 of LR749505.1, read as the reverse complement.
TGGCTTGATTTTTTTTTTTAAAGTTTTTTTTCCCCTTATTTATCTTTTGGATATTTACCTTCTGATAAATTCTTGGAGGAAGAAATAGATGGGAAATAGAGAAAAAATAATATGTGAATTAAACTTACTGATTAATTCTTACATAAATTTATTTGACTGTTTTTGTTTCTTTTACTTCTGGGTTTTAATTGAAAGATTTTTTCGTTATGTATTTTTTGCTTTAAATCATGTGGTAAGAGTCTGGTAGACAGTTGTAACAGTTGACTAATTAGTTTAAAAGTGTATATCTTATATTTTTTGCAGTTAATTTCATTTGGATTTTTTTTTAACTTCTCTCCTAAATTTTGGGTTTTCCTAAGTCAAAGAATAGAAAGCAAGCAAGCCTGTTGTGCATGGGAATTGGTAAATTTTTTTGTAAATTCTTTTTTGTAAATAGGAATGGAATAATAATAAAGTACTGTTTTATACATGGTTATTAAGTATGCATCAAAATATATCATTGAGTCAGAAATACACTTTAAAGGAGGTTATTAAGTGCTTGTATTATGTCTAGTACATAATTCTATTCAAATGGTCTCAGTGCCTTATTTTTGACAATTGTATTGCATTATTTTGTTTAAGATACCATTTATTTTCTTAGGCTTGTGCCCCATTTAATTTTCAGAAAAAATATAACTTCTAAGAAAATTAGTAATAGTCTTGGAGCTAATGGGTTTATAAAGAAATTGAAAATATGTGTATAAATGCTAAGAAATACGATTGTTTAAGTGGTATTTACAATGTGCCATATCTTATTCATTTTCCTCTCAAAACACATGAAATTCAAATGGTCTGATTGTGAGTGTGTGTGTGTGTGTGTGTGTGTGTGTATAGTATGTGTGTGATACAGTTTATTGTGTGGAGGTTCATGGACAGTTTTCTGGATTGTTCTCTCCTTTGATCACGAGTGATCTTGAGATTTAATTCAGATAGTTGAGTTTGGCAGTGAGCACTTTTACCCACTGAGCCTTCTCACTGGTCTTGCATCAAATGTAGTTTGAAAGCCCTTGCAATATTTTTATGAAGAATCCTTTTGTGATTCTTTTATTTAATAGATTTTATTATTCAGGATCTCATTGTGCTATGGGAATGTGAAATTAGGATTACTGGACAAAGTCTCAGTATTTGTTGACTGTACATTTAAATATTTAGATTTTTAAAAAAGGTTTTATTTATTTTATGTATTTTATTTTATCACTGTCCTCAGACACACCAGAAGAGGGCATCAGATCCCATTACAGATGGTTGTGAGCTACCATGTGGTTGCTGGGAATTGAACTCAGGACCCCTGGAAGAGTAGTCAGTGCTCTTAACCACTTAGCCATCTCTCTAGCCTGAATATTTAGATTTTAATTTTTCAAAATGAAATATTTTTAATAAATTAAGCCTCATAATTAAGAAATTGAAGAAGAATTGTCTTGCTCTGCCTTTAGATAGTTTCCAATGGTGATGAGCAGTTGGAAAAAGCCATGGAAGAGATTTTGAGAGATTCCGAGAAAGGACAAAGCAGTCAACCTGTTGATTGCCAAGGATCCAGTGAGATGTCAGACTGTTCCTTTGGAGATGTGCCAGCCAACCAAACAAATAAGCCACCTCTCCAGTTAATTTTGGATCCATCTAATACAGGTAATGTACTGGATACTTAAAGTCAATAAGGGGAATGTAATAAAATAACATTTAAGATGAAAGTTAGAAAATTTTAACATTGTCTTTAATCTTGAAAAAAGATTTGTGCGTATATGTGTGCCTGTGTCATTGTATGCATATTCCACATACCCATGTGCCCACAAAGGTCACAGAGTGTTGGAACGCTTGGAGCTACCTAGTGTTTGTACAATGTCAAGTTGGCATGTGGGTGCTGGGATCTGAGCTCCAGTCCTAAGAATTGTATAGCAAGTACTGTTAACTGATGATCCAGTCCTCTAGCCCAATATTTAACTTTTTTCCTTTTCTTGAGACAGTGCCATTCAGACAGGCCTTAAAGAGCACTCAGGAGATGAAGGCAGGAGAATGACAAATTTTAGGCCAGCCTTGCAACACTTTCCATACCCCCGTCCCCCACCCCTTAGTTTTGTTTCATTTAGATCAGGGCCACCATGCTTTTAGTTCTGGTTGGAGGTTTCTGGGGTTTTGCATATATATCTACCTAGAATAAGAACTCTATGTTTGGGCACTCATATTACCTTTCCTATTTTGCGCATAATATGTCCTTAGTGCTTGTTGAACAAGTTAAAAATTCTTGGTAATCAAAGAGTAGTATAACAAATCTTTTATATCGTGTGCTTTTTTGCACAGTTTATCTCTCCTTATTTTAAATTATAATTGTCAAAAATTCCAACCAAAATAGCATATTAGTTCCATCAGTATATCTTACAAAAACACAGCAACATATGAGGGTAAATTATACTCTGATAACCTGTTTATTTATATTTGTAATAATTTAAAGGATTTGCTTACTAACTTTATTGTATATAATTTTATGTCCAATCTTATCTACTATTGTTTTGTTTTTATAATCTATAGTTATGAATCTTTTGTTACACAGATTTAAAGAATATTTATATTCATTTTCTCCATTAATTAATTTATTTATATTCTTATAAAAAGTCCTTTCCTCATTTTTAGAAACCCAGTAACATAATGTCAGTACGCTTCCCTGTGCACACTGCTGGCTACTCACCAATGCGTGCTTTTACTCCTGGACCTTGCTTACTGCTTCATATTTCTTACTAAGCTGACTGAAATGCATAACAACATATATGCATGTAATAATAATACCAAAATAATTTAAATCTTGATATTTACCTGTATTATATTAAATTAAGTTAATGACTTAAATGATTTATAGTTTAAAAAAAATACACTTTTAGATATTCTATAACAGTAATGAGCTTTTTAAAAATGTTGTAAATTGAATTATGTATGTATTCCCCCAAAGTATGTATTCATTATACAGAGTGGTAAAATTGGGTGAAACAATCATAAAAATGAATTGAAAGAAAAACAATTTCATTTGAACATTAGTAGTTCACACAAGCATGTGAGCCAACAGTAAGGGAAATGATTAAGTGACCCTTGTGTTTATGGAATGTGTACTTAGTGACTTGATTGTTTTCTTTCTTTCTTTTTTTTTTTTTTTTCCAGAAATTTCCACACCCAGACCATCTTCTCCAAGCAGATTTCCTGAAGAAGACAGTGTCCTCTTTAACAAGTTGACATACTTAGGATGTATGAAGGTTTCTTCCCCACGCAGTGAAGTGGAGGCTTTACGGGCCATGGCCACCATGAGAGCCTCCAGTCAGTACCCCTTTGCTGTCACTCTGTATGTGCCCAGTGTTCCAGAAGGATCTGTGAGGTAAGGCTTAACTTTCTTTTTCTTAATGTATGATTAACTATTCCGAGTTATTATTAACTCGGAATAGTTAATCATACATTCTGTGTGGGGTTTCATAAATCAGATGTCCGTCTCAACTATGAGTTCACTTACATTCTCTATAGATTTACAATACAAATTAAAAATTACATTTAGGCTTAGAACTTGTTCTTGTTTGGAGAAGGTATTTTTTTGTTTGTTTGGGTTTTTTTTTTTTTTTTTTTTTTTTTTTTTTTTTTTTTTTTTTTTTTTTTTTTTTTTTTTTTTTTTTTTGAGATAAGGTTTCTCTGTATAGCCCTGGCTGTCCTGGAACTCACTTTGTAGACCAGGCTGGCCTCGAACTCAGAAATCTGCCTGCCTCTGCCTCCCGAGTGCTGGGATTAAAGGCGTGCGCCACCACTGCC